>LOEQ01006204.1:2427-14753 GCA_001685075.1 Bramus lutescens | reverse complement strand
TATTAACCAATGAAAGTAACACATAGACAGATGACCCTCCTACATCAGTCTTACTCCAGGTGAACACAATCAGGAGTGTTCTGAGGACCCTTTGTGAGTAGCAGAGATGCCCCGGCCACTTGGAACTAGGGACAAGGGCAAATGCAGGACTGGTGACCTTCTTATCTGGGGATCACAAAAAGAGTTTTCTAAAGATCCACTGTAAATGTTCCTTAATAGATGTCAGAGTGGAGCGACTTCCTTTTCTATCCTCATTGGAGATGGGCAAGCAAGGGAGGTAGTGTGTTATGGATGAGCTCCTTCAGCCTTGAAGCTGCTGTGCATTGGGTCAGGAACAGCAAGGCCTGAGGCCTTTGGTCCTTCTGGGTCCCCGCTCAGAGAGAGGCATTGTTTCCCACTTCCTCTTTCTGTGTGCCCAGGTCCACGAAGATCTACACTCCAGGTCGCAAAGAGCAGGGGGAGCCCATGACACCTCGCCGCACACCAGCCCGCTTTGGACTGTGAGCTGAGGCTGTTGCAGGCTGGCAGCCAGGTACTGAGCTCTAAGCTCTCCAGCCACAGTGCCCTACGGACATGGACACAAACACGGCTTTCATCAGTGTGTTCATATAATCTGGGGCAGTTCCTGCTGAGTCAGGCTTTGCCGCGGGGAAGAGACGTTCCTGATGCAGGGCTGTGCAGGAACTGACTTCAGAGCTAATAAGCAGCTGCTTGAGCAGCAGGAGGTGGCTGGGCCATCACGTCCACATAGCCTGTCCCCAAGACACTTGGCTTAAAGCGACTTGCTGGGACTGAATCTTTTTTAATCCTTGTGTAAAGTAGCAAGATAGAGGCAGAGGCACTTGTAATTTGGTTATCACCAGGGATTTGGAAATAAATATATTATTTGTAAAATGTGATTGCATTTTTAATTTCCTTTCTCTTTCCCTGCTCTTATCCCTACAGTAGGGACAGGAGAGACAGATCCCTTGTCCTTTCTGCCCTTGGATAGATCTTTCTAGAACCTTGGCTCTGCTCTCTCTACATTTTGCTGATGGGGAGGCTTTTCTGGGGGCATGTGTACACATGTTCATGTACTTATGTGCATTTATGTGTGGTGTGCATGCCCATGGGCATGAGTGAGGAGGCCAGAGATGTTCTGTATCTTATTTTTTCATGGATGATGGGGATCTCAACCCATGTCTTCATTCTCATGTGGTGAGCACTTCACTACTGAGCCACCTTCTTAGCCTCTAGGCAGAGATTCATAGAGGAGGCATTGACTCAATGGGACCCAGCTTAGGTGTAGGGACTTGAGGGTGGCTCAGGGTATCCAGCACAGGACAGACCAAGCTCTGAATACCAGCTGTTTCTGAGGCTGGTAGGCAATGGTGAGGCCTTGCTGGCCTACTAAAGGGAGGGAGGGGAGCAGGGGCTTGGGTTTAGCCTTTCCAGGGTGGTGGTGGGGTGGCTTCTTTAAAGAGGCGCATGCTGTTTAGAGGCTTCCTCCTGCTTGCTTGGAAAATCTAGTCTTGGCCTGGGTGGGAGTGCAGAAGAAGGTGGCTCAGTAGGTTCAGGATATAAAGGGGTATAGGGAGAGTGGAGTCTAACTGTTAAGTTTTATGGCTGATAAGTGGAAACTGTGGGCACAAAGCCCCTTACGTGCTCCTTTAGATGAGAGAAACAGAATATTATGAAAACTATGGGTCTGATGCAGCTTAATTTAAAAGTAAGGAACGCCTGGCCAAGGGCCCAGGTGCTGCAAGCAGCATAGATAGCCACCTGCTCCCGCAGGTCTCCCCGGCTATATTCCCAGCGTAGGGTTTCCCACATATAAAATACGGTCTGTGAACAGAGGTAATTAGTAGTCAGTTCTCTCTGTTTCCCTTACTAAGGCAGGGTCTCACTTGTTCCATGCTGTGTGTTCCAGCCTGGCCCATGACCTTCTTGGTGAGCCTTTGTCTGCCTTTCATCATGCTGTAGGCATGCTGGGATTCCATGTGGCTGCCACCACATCCAGCTTTTTTACATCGGTTCCAGGAATGGAATTCAGGTACCCAGGTTTGCTTGGCAAGCACTGTAACCTGCTCTGGTAGTTGCTGTTCGGTTGCTATGACTAAAATGCCATTTACCAAGGCAACGTCAAGAAGAGTTTGAGGGATCGAAGACTGTCGTAGGTGGAAGTGGTAGGCACGTGGTAGGCATGGTGGCGGGAGCAGGAAGTTGAGGTCATGTAAGCAGGAAATAGAGCAAGCAGGAAGTGGGATGAGCTTATTAATTCTCAGAGCCCACCCCAAGTGATACACTTTCTCTAGCAAGGATGCACCCCCTAGACTTCCCCAAACTGCCAGCAACTAGGGACAAATTGTTCATATATCTGGGCCTATGGGGGGCATTCTTATTTAAACTGCTACACCTGCTGAGCCATTTTATCAGCTCTTGTCTCTAATCTGGGTATCTTTTATTTCTTTTTCCCACCTAAGCACTCTGGCTCCAGTTACTAGAACTGTGTTAAATACAAAAGGGACAAGTGGGCATCCTTGTTCTCAATCTCAGAGAAAGCCCGTCAGCTTTGACCGCCAAGCTGTGGGTTTACAAAATCTATTTCCACAAACATTTCTTTTCCATAGCAGATCCTAAGTGGTTTTGTAGAGACTGACTTCTTTGGTTATTTCTTAAGGGACACTTAGCATCCCTGTTTTTCTCCGGCATTCTCTAAGTCTCTTCTCTCTGCCTAGACAGATCTTCCATCTGCCTGAGCTTTCACAGCAAGGCGACTGGGTACAATAGTAAAAAAACGTTTCCATCTCCTTGCATCCCATAATGCACCCTTGCTTTGATCTGACATAATCACCCCCCACAGAGAGTGAGAGGCGGCTTTGAATAACTATGTGACATTCACAGTATCCAGAGGTTGCAATTCTTTTTTTCTTTTCGTTTTTCACAGAGCCTGCCTGCCTCTGCCTACTCAGTCCTGGGATTAAAGGCTTGTGCCACCACTGCCCGGCTGATACCAAGCTATTCTAAGCCAAGTTGGGGACAAAGTCACACGACCTTTAGCAGATGGACATCAAACCCCACAAGAGATGTTTCCAGAGCTATGCAGTACCTGCTTCTCTCTGCACACAGGAGCTTAACCCTCCTGCATCCTGGCAAGGCTGAAACATCATGAGTAGTGCGTTTTCTTGGCCTTGGTTTGGCCAAGAGGGAGGCAAGGGTATCTGAGAGCCATTGCCCGCCAGTGTGCCTCTTCCCTCTTCCCACCTCAGAAGTGCAAGCTCTTCCCTGTCTTCCTCTTATTTTACCCTGGTAGCTATTTGTCTCTATTTCCTATAGACTGAAATATAAATTCCAGACATGTGCTCCGCTTAACAAAATCCTACCACAATAAAGTGGTTTAGCTGTCCTTGGAGTTTGTTATAATGGAATTTTCCTTGTATTGCCCTGGCTGGGGAGAAAAGTAAACTTGTTAAAAGGAGGAATGTAATATGGCAGCCAGGAGGAAGCAGATGGTGTGCCCGCCCTTCCCCACTTGGAAAAATGCATCACTTATTTCTCATACTTTCTTTTCGGTCCTAGAATTGTTTTCCTTTTTGGGGGAAATAAAAGGTTTCTAGATTTTTTTTTAAATTCCAGACAGACATTAAAGTGTGGGGGTAGGAGCTAATTCCTTCTTGTTGGTTAAAAACCTAGTCCAAGTAACCCAAAGGCTGGCTTTGCAACCCTTTCTCATACAGAAGTGAAGGGACCAGAACGTTTAGGCATCTGGCGAACACAGGCATGAGCAGGCTGCTGGGGATGGGCTGTGTAGAGACACCAAGAGCTCATGGAAACTGTGTGGTCGGGGTTTTTATTTCAGAGTCTGGGCCTGGAGGTGGGAGTGGGGTATCAGAACTCACTCCCCTCCAGGAAGTAGACAAACTCAGTAAAGCAATAACATCTTGTAAACCATACAGGGGCCTTGATGGATGACTGTAGGAGCTGATACCGGTCAAGAAGGAGGGGCAGGAACTTGCTGTCCTCTGCAGATGTGTAGGGATGGGGCTGAGGGCGAGGAGCCTAGTCTAGCAGTACGAGGAGCCTGGAGGAACAGGGAAGAAACGAAAGCTTTAGTTTGAGGAGAAATGAACGAGTGACTTCTTGAGGACCAGCATCATGGCTGGACCAGTGTCATGGCCAGATAGCTCTGTTGTAGGGTGACAGCCCCCTTCTGGGGTTTCATGGAATAAAGAGGTAGTAGGAAGAGTAGGTATAGGTCTGCACCGACTGGAGGGCTGGGATACTCAGTCTGTGGGGTGTCCAGCCACATAACAGAAGGAAGAAGTCTATTCCTCCCTTCCCTCTTTCCCCTTCACCCTGCAATGGGACTGACTCAGGAGGGGACAGATCTGTGATGTGAGATACTGGGGTATCACCAAAATTCTCAGATCTGAGGGATGGTAATTTGTCTCCATCTACAGGCGTGGAAGGAATGATCACTGTGAATGAAGGTCTCTAGTAATCTGTTTTTCTTTTCCTGTATGAATTCTAATCCAGTATATCTTTAAGAATGATGTCACAATATTGCTGTTTTGGTTTATGGGTCAAAGAAAGGAGACATCACAGCAGCAGAGAGCAAGGGGCAACGTACTCGAGCAGTGGGGTGCCCCCATGTACTTGGTGATGTCCGTTTTCGGTGTCACGTCCTGGGATATTCCTCTCCAGCCCAGTGGGGTGCAAATTTTCCCCTTTTGGGAGGGTTCCAGTTTGCAGGGGCCGAGGGCTTTGGCACAGATCCCTGCCGGTCTTTAACTTCTCTTCTATCTCATTCTTCAGCCTTTTGTTTTCCTGCTGCAGATGGACCGTTGCATCGTGGAGCTGGCTGTGGGAAGGAGAGGAACGTGAGGAGGGGCGGGGGCTGTTTGGTCTGTTTGCAATGCTTGGCTCCTCACTGGAAAGAACCCGGAGGGTGTCACAGGAGAAGGCTGAGGAGGGTTCTCACATTTACCCTGTGCAAATGGAGGCCCATCTGAGTCCCATGGAAGCAGCTCAGACCTGGGGGTGAGGAAGACCTAGGAAGAGGGCCCACTCTGTTCTGGGCCTTTGTCTACGTTTTTGATGGGGACAATTAAACCTGCCTTATCTGGGGTTCATGGAAGGATTCAGTTTGACAAATGATGGAAATCTGATAGACAACCCGAAGGCTGATCCGGGAAGTTCTGACTGTGTATGCTCATTGCTTTGTCTGGGAAATGCACTTAGCCAAAGCTAGCACCCTAATTCTCTCTGCTCCCCTTTCTGAAGAGTAGCGAGTACAGGGTTCCTACCTCTGTAAAGAACATGGCCAATGTTTTTCTTCCCATTTTACAGATGAGTTGGTGGAGGCAGGGGTATAGAGCAGAGGAAAGATAATTTAGTGTCTTCCATGGCTCAATAGATGGCAGCTATTATCAACCTATGGATTTCTCCTAACAAGTCTTGGGAGAAGCAGATGATGGAAAACTATGAGGACAGGTAAGACACTCAGCCTCCCAGACCATTTCTCTCCTCCTACAAATGCCTCTGTCACCACAGAGAGTCCCTGCCTTGATGCTTCAACTTAGAATATTTTTGGCTTCATAACAGTGTGAAAACGATATACATTCAATAGGAAACTGTACTTTGAATTTGGACTTCTTTTACTCAGACAGGCAAGATGTGGCTTAGGCTTCTTGGAAGATGCTGGGAAATGGAAAGACTTCAGCTTCCGGTTAGCCACAGCCACTGCTCTACAGGCTACTATGGCACTAAGCTGCTACAGGCGGTAAATTATGAGCAGTAAATGCATGCTTGGCCAGATAATATTTACAACTTACAATGGATTTGTCCAGACATGGCCTCACCTTAAGTCAAGGAAAGCCTGTATTCTCAGCTCATGAGGTCTCAGGAAGATTAAATAAGTCAATGTGTGCAGAACACTTAGAACTCTGCCTCCCACATGCTGAATAACACATATTAGTTGGGCTAATGTTGTTATTATTTATTATTAAAAGATGGTTTTCCTCAGATAAGACCAAGGAAGATCAAGAATGAGCGTCTGGTGAGATGGCTCTTTCTGGAACTTAGTAAAATATAAGGAAAAGCCTGGAGTCACTTGTTACTTTGTAATTTTTTTGGCTGTCCTAGGGATTGAGCCTAGAGCCTTGCTCAAACCATGCAAGTATTCCACCACTGGACTATATCCCTAACTTTTTCCTTCCAATTTACATTTTTTGAGATGGGGGTCTCATTAAATTGTCCAGGCTGGCCTTGAACTAGATCTATAGCCCAGGCAGGCCTTGAACTTATGGTGGTCTGTGCTACTGGGTATGGACTTTCAAGGTTATGACAACTGTTTTTTTTAAGTTGATTATTTTCATAGAATGTTTTTTCCATTAGAAAGTATCATGGTCCTTTTTGGAAGCCATCACGTGACGGGATGAATCCTCAGCCTCTTCTGTCACATCCTTTACCTACTTTCTCTGGAGATCCGGTCCTGTGGTCCCTCAGTCCACGTGCCTCTGGGCTGGAGGCCAGGTCTGCTATGGCCTCCATTCCCTGGCTCTCTGTCCTTCTCTATGTCAGCATATCTCCCGTCTTGTACATCCTACATAGCCCAGTCTACTCCGGGTCTTGGTTTCTTATTCTCCATGTGACAATTCTGCTCTCCCCTTCAACTCCTGATCTAGCTGAAGGTCAAAGCCCAGGACAGAGCTCGCTCCCGGGAGCCACATGTGGATGCCAGGCATGCAGAGACACTGACATCCTCAGTCTTTTCAGCAGAGTTTGAGGCAATGGCTGCTTGGCCAACGTTATTACAAGCAAGCCTTCTCCAGACCCTCCTAGAATGCCAAACTTGGCAGCTTCTGAGTCTCTGGAAAAAGCTTGGGGAAACACCGTCCTAGGCCCTGGCTAGAAGATTCTACCTTTAGACACCTCTGTTCTCTGCCTTTCTGTAGTCCCAGGCCTCACTGTCAGTGGGCAGACCTTTGACCAGGTGGTGAAGCGGGATTACGAGGGAGAGTGGAGCTCATAAGGACAGGAGCCCCAGGTTCCTGGCGACCAGGTGAAGCAGAGGAACCTTTAACCGGGACTTCCCACCCTGAACTGTTCCACAGAGAGCCATGGTTTCTGTGTTCCTTCGTTCATGGACCTTGGCTACAGCCACTCAGTCCCTACCCACAGCCTGCCAGCCTGCCAGCCTGTACCCACTCCTGTCTCAATGCTCTTGGCCTCTGAAAATCACAGGTGCGTGGGGGAAGGAGGTGGGAGGTTTCATCCCCTCACTGGGGGGCTGTTGAAGGAGAGAATGACGGTCCAGCACAGTCACGTGACATACCAGTGCTGCATAGGAACTGTTTCAGGTCTCAGGGTCCTTCCAGATCATTCCTGTTGTTCTGGGGGCTAGTCCTCATACAGAATGTAAGTCAGCCAGGGGTGATCCCAAGAGGCAACGATGCAGGGAGGGCAACTTACTCCTTTTCTCCAGTCAGCTTGGCGACGCATTTAACCTGTTCTCGCAGCTTGTTTCCTAGTTTCTCATTGGCAATCCTGTAATAAAACACACAGGGGAAGAATGGCTCTTCCCTAGATGGGTGAGAAGTTGGCTGATGGGCACCCGTCCTTCCCAGCAGGGTTTCTGCTTGTTCCTTGGCCCCCATCACTTTGTCCCTGAGCTAGAGCCTTGTGAGTCCTTGACAGTTGAAGACTCCCATTCAGACAATTGCATACATTTTTAAAGGGATGGGTTCAAGGCATCCACACGAGGACGGATCCCAGCTTGGGTAGAGGAAGCATATAGCTCAGTGAAGTACGTCTTGCCTCTGATGTGGCTGTGCCCCTGTGTGGCAGGCTTTGCAAACCTGCCTGGAGGGGTGAGACCCCCTCTGATTCCCAACCCTTGTGTGTGGTGAGTTCTTGGGCAGGCATGCGTGGTTTAGTCACTGTGGTTCTCAGTTCAGCCCGGCCTGGGGACCCGCCCTACTTTTGTGGACAACATTCACTTCTGCTCCTTTGCCCACTGCTCCATGTTGCACATAATCTGGTCATTGTCCCAGTGGAGACTGCAGGCGTCTTTGGTTATCCTCGGGGGCAGGCAGCATGGCTTTGAGAAGAAAATGAGACTGTAAGGGATGGGGACACCCGTGGCCACCTCCCTCCCCCAAATCTGGATTCTTCTTTCTGAGAGAGGAAAAAAAAAATCAACTCTGCTGCCCAACTTGAGACCAGAGTTGCCATGTGCAGGACCTTCCTTCCACACAGTGGTGACACACCTGAGTGGTGCCATTCATCACAGACACGGTAGACCTGTTCACTCACTGTGGCAGTTCTCAGACTAATGGCAGTGAAGTGACTGTTTTAAAACAGTATTCTGAGATGATGTCACCACAAAGGGAGGAATTGGGGGAAAAATGAGATGCTTCTTTTTAATTTGAATAAGGGCCCTGTGGCTACCTTAACATGTCTCAAGCCTTCATGCTATGAATGGCACTTATTGGGATGCTGGAAGTGGGGCATATCTCAAAGACTGCTTAACACGTTGGATGACAAAACCTGGCAGGATGTGCCAGGAGAGGGAGAGCTAGGGCTTGTGAGTGGCAGCTGATGGACCTGACTGAGCCTTGCTGAGAGTCTTGGTCAGTTTCTATCAACAAAACCACAGGAAAATAGGTGAGTTGAGAGGTGGCTGGAAGTATCCAGATTCTGCTTCCTGCAGAATAGTGTGTGTGTGCGCGCGTGCGTGCGCGCGCGTGTGTGTGTGTGTGTGTGTGTGTGTGTGTATGTGTGTCTTCCTTGTTCCTGGCATCCCCCAAAACTCCCCAGTCTGGAGGGGTGGAGAGCAAGTGACAGAGTCCAAACAGTGCCCACCTCCTTCTCATCCACAAGGAGGTTCTCTTTCAGGGTGGCCATTTCTTCCTGGAATTCCCAGAGCTGCGTCTCCTTAGCGGCCAGCATCTTGAGGTCACTCTGATGCTGCTTCTGCCACTGCAACACCTGGTCGCTCATCTCTTCCAGTTTCTTATCAAAGGTGTGCACCTGCCCGGGAGTGCAAAGTGAGGGAGTGGGCAGGGGCGGGCCCAGGCAAGGTGGAGGGAGGGTACCCTCTCCACTGGAGTGTGGTTTGGAGTGTCTGTGTCATTTATTTCCAATGACCAGAAGAGGGCGCCCCTGCTCCGACCCTCTGACAATTCCAGAAGCTGAGGTGGAGTGAACCTCGCAGCCAAAGGGTCTGGTTGAGAACTAAATAATTCTGTGTGCCAAAGGTGACCCTTGTGGACCTCTAAGAGGAAGGCACCCTAAGCCCCCAGCCTCTCACCTCTAGCTCACTCTGCTGGTGGAAGCCCTGTAGCTTTTTTAACTCCACGTTGAGCTTTTTCATCCTTTCCTCATATGCTATGATTGATTTCATCTTCCAGCTGCGCCTTCCTCTCTTGGGTCTGTTGCAAGCTGCGCTGCAGGCTCTTTGTCTCGGAGGTCGCATGAGTGAGCTTCCAGCAAAGACAGAGTGCATTAGAGTGGCCGCCAGGGCCCTTGACCTTCTCTGCTGAGTCTTTAGTGCAGAAGGTTCCAGGCCCTCCCTGTCCTCTGCCCACGGTGGTGCTGGTGTTCCAAAGGGGTGGGGGGAGACAGAGGTTGGCTTTCTGCACCACCCTCCTGGGTTTTTATTCCCCTCTTCCATTTCCTTTCTTTCTACATGTATTCACTGCTCTGCAGAGGATGCATGAATTTCCCTGACAACCCAGGCTTTGGGACAAACCCTGTCCCTGAATCACTCGTGAGTGGGAAGACTTATTAGACAATGCTGTCTCTGCCACCTCACAACAAATACAAGGACAGCAGCATACAAAGCAAATAGGATGGAGGTCTTCATTGTGCAGACACCCCTATCTAGGCAAGTGTTGAGAAGCCCTGAGGATTGTCAGTCTTGTAAGGAATTGGCTTCTGTCCACTCATAGTCCCTGAATTTCTTTGACTACTTCCTGGGTGAAGAGTGGATGTGGCCTCACCTTCTCCAGGGCTTGCCTCAGGTCGTCTTCGCAGATGTCCGACTTCCACAAAACCTCTTCGTAGGTTTCTTTGCTGACCATGTTCTGGAGGTAGTTCTTTTCTTTCTGGATAGCTGAGTCCAGCTGTGTCTGCAGAATCCTGATGGAGTCTTTCTGGCAGGCTACCTTTAGGGAGCAAGAGCATCACTGTCAAGGCTGTTCCTGGTCACAGATGTGTGACTGGAGGAAGTAGACAAGAGTTGGGCTCTCTGTAAGCGCCTGGGTATCTGTGTTCATGCTCATATCTTCATCTCACTGTTAGGAAATGCAGAGCTCTTCCTGAGCATCCCTGTATCTTTCCAGCCATGTTTCGCTTTCTGGGTACCGTGTCTCCAATAGAAGCAGCACCGGGACATGCTAACTCCACGGAATATGTTTCACAGATACAAAGATGTCAGTTTGGGCCAGGGAGGTAGCCCAGTCCACACAGTGCTTGTGAGGACTTGAGTTAGGTTCCTAGAACCTACTTAAAAAAGATGAGTCTCGGGGCTGGAGAGATGGCTCAGTGGTTAAGAGTATTGGCTGCTCTTTTGGGAGACGTGGGTTCAATTCCCATTACTCACATGGTCATCTATAACCATCTGTAACTCCAGTCCTGGGAGATCTGATACTCTCTTCTGGCCTCCACAGGCATTGCATACATGTGGTACATAGACATACATGTAGGTAAACCATACATATACATAGACTTTAAAAAAAAGATGCTGGGCATGGAAGTGTGCTCTTACAGTGTGCTGGGGAGGTAGAGACTCCCCATCTCCGGGACTCAAAGCAGATTAGCCTATTTGGTGATCTCTAAACCACTGGGGGACTCTGTCTCAGAAAGAGAAATAGAGACAGATGATCCCTGAGGAGCTACAGCTGAAAACTGTACTTTGGTCTCCACATGCACGCATCCACATGTCCATGGACACACGTGTGCACCTGTACACACATTAGAACCCAACACCAGGCTGATGGATATGATACAGTATGTCTCTGACCCAGCCCTGTGTGCTCTAGTCACCTCTTTCTCCTGTTGCTGTCCCTTCAGGCACAACACACAACAGCCACACAACAGTCATATAAGAAATGTTAAGCTGTTGGTGGAATGTAAAGTTATATTGTCCATTTAGAGATTCAAATATTGTGTAGTTCAAGGGGCTCTGCTGCACACAACTCTGGCAGCAGTGTGCTTAAAACAACTCTGCGTCTTAGCCTTGGCAGTGAACGTACTGGGTGGTTAAAGGCAGTGGAGATGCGGTGTCACAAATCCGGCTTGAGGTCCAGGTTCTGTCACTTAATTCTCAGGCCTCAGGCCTTTCTCCACAGACTGGGAACCTTTGTGGCTCTTTCACACAGTGTTGGCGATGACCAAATGAGATGATGCCTGTGGAAAGGCTTTGCACTGGGTGCCTCCGTATGGTTGGGAATCGTTAAGAATGAAATGAGGCATCTCCTTGTAGATCTGAAGTCTGGGACAGAGATCTGTTTCTACGTCTGCAGGTGGAAGGAAAATCTCCAGAATGTGTAACCACTAAGCCATCCTCAGTTCCTTGCTTCTTCCCACAGTCAGTACTTCAGTTAGTCTTCCCCAGAGACAACCTAATAATCTGCACATCCTCCCAACTGGTCTCCTCACATCTACACTTAACACCCCCGCCCATGTTCACACACTAGTCAGAGTCTCATGTGTCTTTCATTGTTCTTTAAATACAACTCAGTTTTAACAGAGGCCGTTCAGTCTTCCTCTACTTATCTCTCCAGCCCTTATCCTATACCAATGGTTTTTATCAATAGATTCCAGTTGCACTGGTTTGATTTCACTCCCGAGATTACTTTAAGTATGTATTTAACAGAGAGGTACATGATACACAACCAGGACTCAAACTAGAAACACAAAGATGAGCCAAAATTATGATTACCTTTACCATTCATTATATTAAGGAGAAAGATGGTATTATTATTTTAACAGAAAAAAAAGAACCCTAGGCACCTGTGGGAATTCAACACCCTGAACTGAACTGACAAACCTCTTAGTACCTGAGAAACTGAAGAAACTAGAGATAGAGGGAGCAAGAAGCCCAGAGGGCACATTATGCTGAAGCAGATGCATTGCATTAGCAGTAAAGAACAAGATGTCTACTACCGTTGCTGTCCATCCTCATACTGAAGATACTGTCCAATGTGACAAGGCAAGAAAAATAAAACAAGGATAGATATTACAAAGAAACATTTAGGAACCTTGTTATTTACAAATGATTTATCTATAGGCTGGAGAGATGGCTCAGCGGTTAAGAGCACTGACTGCTCTTCCAGAGGTCC
>LOEQ01006203.1:65667-78015 GCA_001685075.1 Bramus lutescens | reverse complement strand
GAGGCAGGGAGGGGAGCAGAGAAAAATGTAGAGCTCAATAAAAATCAATACAATAAAATAATTAAAAAAGAAATAGCATGTAGATTGGGAGAACAGGACACCCAATTTTCTCCTCTGGTCTCTTGCACATACAGGTACATGTAGGTACTAACACACACATGTGAGTATATGCCATGTTTTGAAGTAGTGCTTTCAAGTATGAAGGCAGTTTCTAAAATAACTTAAATAATTTGTCTCCACAGTATAATCTCAAAAACTAGCATGTTTCCACTTGAATATTTTCTCCACCCTTAATAAATTCAATTTAGTTTCTCTAAGTGCCTCCTTCTAAAAAACCTGTTGACTGGATCGTTAATGATGAATTCAGATTTTAACACTTTATTTCATTTGCATAAAATGAATTATTCAATCCAGCTCAGTCTTGGTGATTTCTCTGCTAAAATGAACTCAAATTTATTTCTATATAAAGTAGTGGAGATTAAATGATGTTTCATATACGAAGCATTTAGGGATATAACAGTCATTCATAGGGCAATGTATGGGGAAACCTTGTGCAGACTTAAGTTTCATGGCCTTGAACATCAGTCAAGCTTTTATCTTTCATGTTCACTCTGAAAAGCAGTTATTGTTGCCTCTCTATTTTAATTTCTGATATGTTGTTGTTTTAAAATACGTATAACACAGAGACATAAATTCCCCATAGGTATTCATAACTACTTATTGTAATATTCAAAAGACATTGGCATAAGAGGTTCAGAATGGTGAGACCTACATGAAACGCATAAACGGTACTCCTCCTCATGGTGGAAGATGGAGTGTGAAGAATGCAAGAACAAGAGGATGTGGATGACTTCAAGGATTTAGCATCTTCTGGATACAGCGGAGTTGCCACACAAACTAAATCATGGCAGTTGTCACAATATGCACAAAACCTGTGTTTCTTCAAGTTAGATGAAATCCTAGAAAGGAGAGGAGAGGAGAACATGAACTCTTACTTCTAGATGAGAATCTATTGGCAATTGATAACTTTAGAAAAGGGAAAATCAGAATCACAGAATGTAGCTCCTGATAAGTCAACAATGCTCTAGTGGATGACCTCACATCTTAGAATATCCAGAAAGCAGAAAGTAGCTTTTATGGATTGAAGAAAAAAGAAAGAAAAAGACAACAAATGAGATAAGCAAGAAAAGAATACCAATATAGAAGGAAATGGAGGGAGGATGATTATGATCAAAACATTATACGAAATTTCAAATAACTAACAAAACTATTCTTTCAAAATTGGAAATATTTTACATTGAGCAAGAATTTTACTTTAAATTATTTTATAGAACTTAATTATTTTTAAAGATTACTACAATGGAACTCATCTAATTTTCACATTTATTGTTCACCAGAATTTATTCACACTATATTTCCTATTAATCTTAGAAAGATTTAATTCTTAGTATTTAATTAGCATGATTTGAATTAGTATAAATATTTCTTTAAATTCTTTGATAATGCATCCAAGTTTATGAAATTTACTTAGAATTTGGTTTTTATAAAATATAAAAACTGGTCTATCAACTGAAATTAATTTTATATTGTTTTTTTCTGGGGCTTTTACTCTCAAAATAAATCATTTGATAAATTATAAAATAATTAAATGTGGTGATTCTGAATTCTTTCCCCATGATATCATTAGCATTCTTTCTGAAATTATTTAACTTCATTTTTGTTCTTTGTGATGGTTTTACATTTGAATTTATACTTAATAGAAGCACAGGGGTGCTCTGTTTAATCTCACTGACTAAATTTCTGTGAAACTGACATGCTTTATTCTGGTCAAATTACTAACCAGGAATGGCAAATTACCAGAAATAAAATCTGGAAAAGCTCAATAATTGCCTTTTAAATAAATTTACTCCTTTTAAGATCATAATACAATATTTTACTTTGCTTAAAATGGCTTGTGTTCATTGTGTAACAGTTTGGAAATAATTGTAATGCTAATGAATAAACCAAGAACTTTCATGATTTTTAAAATTTTCTCTCTTCTTTGATATTCATAAATGGAACTTGGAACACAGAATTATTTTGCTCTTGCTGATATTGATTTTCTACCTTTTAACATTTCTGTTAATCACAAATATTCTACTTCAAGATATTGGAACCATGGTCATCAATGTGTAGTGAATGAGTGATTGAATTGCTAATTTCCCAAAAAGATGGAGCAACTATAGACCAAGGCACTCCTTAGTGCCTAAGACCAAAAGAGACTCCTAAGTCACACTATAATAACAAGCCAAATAAGTAACTTGAAAAATAATCTGTAATTATATAACACTTGGAAATATTCTAGATAGCAAGGCAGTAAATTCAAGTTAAGTTGTTTTGGGAGGCAGAGGCAGGAGGATCTCTGTGAGTTCGAGGGCAGCCTGATCTTCCAAGTGAGTTCCAGGACAGCAGGATTGTTTCTCTGTCTTAGAAAAAAAATGTTAATCTGATTGTTGTTAGTATGTACACAGATACAGAGATGTATAATCATCAGCACAGTAAATGCTGGAATGTCTTCATGATCTTAAAAATACTGAAAATGTAATAATGCTTTCCCTCTCAGCAGGCCCCCATATTTTGTCCTGATCCTAAGACAGTATTGACTGTGTGACCCATGAACTACCTGTATAAGCTATATACCTGGAGCTATAAGAAAGTTTATTTGTGACTGGTTGATTCTCTTAACTAATATTAATAAAGGCTCAAACAGCAGTGTGATGCATCCATAAGTACTTCATTCCATTTTATGGGTGAATACATTATGATTTGTCATTCCAAAAATCTATGTCTACTGATGGACATTTAGACTGTTATCATTTGAAACTCAAGAAAATGCTTCTAGTATACATACATTCATATAATTTTGGTGACATGATTAATTTAAATAGAAAAGTTGGAATTAGAATGCTTAAAGTTATGATTATTCTATTTTAAATGTTTAAGCAACTACTAAATTTTTTCAAAACCCACTTTTAAGACTAACACCATCATTGTGTGAAAGCTTTGATTACTTGCCATCTTTATCTAGATTTTTCATCTCTTTGCTTCACCAATTTAAAAGGTCCATGAAAACAGTTTAATCGGTGCCATGTCTTGAATTGAAGCTTGGAAAAAACAATATTTATAGGAAGTTTAATTAACTTCCCTACAATAATGTTATAGATTAGTAAAGGAGAAATTTCAATACTTCTATTTATATGTGTAAAAATGAATTAGTAATATAAAACCGAAAATTGAGGTGAATATATGCACTATAATGACAAACAAACAAAATTATTAGTGGGCATCTAACTCTCATGGTTGAAAATCAGTGATAGACATCTTTTGAAGGCTGGGTGTGATAGTAAGGTATGGTGCAATTTCTGAATCTAGTCAACAGGAGTCTTGTATATAAGACAAGAGGATAGACCACCATTACCCAAATATATATAATTATCACAATAGCAACATGATTGTAAACACAACAAAGAATCATCATTGATAATGATAATAGAACACAGATGTCCTTTGATATTACTAAACAAGAGGATAAAAGTGCATATTTGACATCTGAAAGCACAGTAGTATTAGTAAAACAAAACTTATGAGTAGAAATTATTCTCTTTGTAACAGCAATCAGAAACAATACTCCCCTTTCTGTGTCTAAATTAAAGTCAGTTCTCAGAAAGAGCAGTGATCTTGTTATTGGAAAGACCTAGTCACTTAAAGTGGGACACAGTAATAGTGCAATATCTTAGAGACTATAGTAATTACCACAATTGTAGTAATTACTACAATTCACTTATAGAGAGGCTTGATTATCTAACTTACTAACTATAAATTGAACAGCATGAAACAAATCTCCCAAGACTAGTAAAATCAGGATGTGCAATACCATAATCAAAAATATCACTAGGAATTGAGCTTGGATTTGTTCATTGTCTTTGACCATCTATTTCTTGATTCTTTTAAAATTGTGTTTATTGAATTATACAATTTTGTCCACTCTCCTCCTCTCCCCTCCTCTCCTCCTCCCCCTCAAGTCCAAAGAGCAGTCAGGGTTCCCTGCCCTGTGGGAAATCCAAGGTCCTCCCCCCTCCATCCAGGTCTAGGAAAGTGAGCATCCAAATGGACTAGGCTCCCACATAGCCAGTACATGCAGTAGAATCAAAATTCAGTGCCATTGTCCTTTGCTTCTCATTCAGCCCTCATTGTCAGCCACAATCAGAGTCCAGTTTTGCCTCACAAAAGTCTTTGCTACTATCATTATAGCAGCCCTGTGGTGTCACATTGAGACATAAAGAATAGAATTTCATGAGCAAGCCACTTAAATCACAGATTTTAGTTATTTCTATCAACTATTAGCAAGTCCCAGTGGACATATATTCTTGGGTTACAAGAATTTTTTATGATGATTTCCTGTTTATCCCTATTATTTGTTGAGAAAAAGGAATACTTGCATAGACTGAAGTCTCTTCCAATAAATGGAGATTTTTTTTTCTGCAGTGTTTGCATTGGAAAGTGGATTTTTTTTCTCAACAAACTATCGTTCCCACATATTTCAGAAAGCTTGTACTTCCACTACCCATTCTGTCCTGTCTTTCCCTGTTAGCAAAGGGATGGTGAAAAAAATGTCCTATATGTATGCCAATATAAACCTAGTACAATTCCTATAAGTGGCAACATAAAGCACTGGAAAGCATTCTAATCCCCCATCCATGACTTCTAAGTTTTTAAAAGACTGCAGGTTCAGCCTCTACATTGAAAGTTAGCTGCTCATAATTTCTTTACACTTTATGATTCCACAGCTTCCTCTCTGTGGCAGGTATCTCAGTTTTGAATGCAGATATGCCTGTCTCTTCAGATTTCAGGGTAGGGGATTACTGTGCAAATTGAATTCTTTAATCAGTTGAGAAGAGTCACTGATTTTCAGTGCGCCTCATTTTCTATTGTCATGAATATACTTCAAACACTTTCTAGCTTTTATTATTGGGAAAATGTAAAAAGAAGCTCCATTATTTTTATTGTTGAACTAATAATAGTTGTCACTTGTGAAAATAATAATATTGATATAGTAATGTGATTTGGATGCTATAAAACCTTGTAGTTCTGACAGGCTTCTCTGCTTAGAATTAAAGCATGTCATCCAAATAAGACATGCAATCCTTTTTCAAGTACCTTCAGTAAAATTAATGCAGGTAATTAAGATAAAAGCTAAGATAAATGTAGGGCCTGGCTTGGTATCTGAAAAGTTTTATGTAATACTGTCATTAGCTCCAGTGATTTGATTTTTATGAGACCAGATAAACAGAAGTTAGTGCTTGTTTCCCAAGTTTCGCTCAAAACACTGGTTGCTTAGGTTAAATCCTAAACAGAAAACAAGTATACAATTTGAATTTTCATTATCAGTTGTTGTAACTCTTTGAATGAGAAAATGCCTCCCACACACAGTATGGGAATTTGAAGAGTTGGACCAAGTTGGTGTTTGGGGAGATTTAGGAGATCCAGCCAGGCTAAAGAAGTTTGTCACTAGGGGCAGATTTTGAACAAAGAAGCTTAGGCAAACCCAGTTCCCTCTCTGCTTTGTACTAATGGTTAGAATACAAGCTCTCGGCTTTTTACTCCAGCTTACTTTATGCCTGCTTCCATGCTGTCCCCACCATTACAAACCTGATCCACAGTTTCTGTTTGGAATGAATGTTCTAACTGTATAGAATTTCACTAAGTTGAATATTCTTTGAGGTTGGTTAATCTCTCTCTCTCTCTCTCGNTACCACCCAGCAATACCAACTCTTGGGCATATACTGAAAGGATGCCCATTTACACCACAAGGACACAATCTTAACTATGTTCATAGCAGCATTATTCATAATAGCATAAATTGGAAACAACCTAGATGCCCCTTAACCAAAGATTAGGTAAAGAAAATGTGATGCATTTACATAATGGAATAATACTTAGCAATAAAAAACAATGACATCCTGTGAGCTAACAGATTAGAGTTCTGGGGAATGAAAACAGGTCCTATGGAAAAGCAGCAAGTGTTTTGAACCACTGATTTATCTCTGAAGCCCTTATAAATATTTAATTGATATACATTAATAATTATATGGAAACACAGCTAAATTTGAAATATATTTCTCTTTATTTTCCTGATTTAGAAATATTAATTTATTGTTATACATATTTATTCCTAGTTGTTACAAATGTGTCAACTCAACCATGACTTAAAAGTACATAAGAGTCAAAAATGAACTTCATTGAAATAACATTTTCTATTTCGTTGAAAACAAGAAGAATATATTTAAAGATGTTTGTCAATATCTAAATTGTTAAAATGTGACAGGTATTAACTTTTCAAAATGGTTTGTATGCTAGGACAAAATATTTGTCTTTATTGCATATGTAGCCTAAATCTCAAAGTAGATAAGATTAGCCACATGTTAGGAGAAAAATGCATATATTTACTGATAACTAAATTACTGATTAAACATTCTTTTTAAGTTTTGCTTAGTTTTGTTATTGGCCTTTCGAATATGAAAACACAGAACTGTATGTTTTCTTGTATAGCTATTTGAATGCACCTATTTCATACATAACTACAGGTATGGAGCTTTTATAAGGTCCTAAATTTTCTTCTAGTTACTTAAAAAAAACTACTATCTTCTAAATATTTAAAAACTCAAATTTTATAAAACTTGGATAAATATTTTTTCATGTGTAGACATTCTAAGAGACTCATTATTACATTTCATTTGTTACAAATTGATTTTCCCTAATAAAAAGAGCATATGCTCCCATATAATTAATGTCAAGTATTTTCACTAAAACTCATGTTATTTTAAATTGGACATGTCTGTGGTTTGAGTGGATATTTCCATACACCCAGTGCCAGCTAAAATAAGGCCGGTACAATGAAATGATTGTGTTGCCCATGTTAACATTTATTATTTCATGTATAATTACCCATATATCTTTATACTCTTAATTCAAAATTACTTTACATTAAGTTTGTTTGTGGAAACATTTGAACCTAATTATAAATCTCCTTAGTATAAAGCTAGCTTCCATTCTTAATTTTGTTTATTTTCAATGACTATGCTTAATTCAAACTTTTCCCTCTAATTTACAGGTTTGAGAACTATAATTTAGTAATATGTATAATTGAAAATTATCTAAAAATATCATTATATAAAATAGTAAGTATGTCATATCCACTTTGAAGAAATATTTAAGTATAAAAAGATATTTATTCACACATACTTATATGTAAATTTTATTGTGTATTTTTAAACACTATAAACATTATTTGCTTTTCACTGTAAATAAACTACTTCTATAAAAGATCCTGTTCTGTCATTTGAGTAAATGCACAGTGTTCAAGGCTGTCAGTCTCTGAGCTAAACAACTGGAGAGAAAATACTGAACAAAAAACTTGGGATGCAGTTCAACATTTGCCTCAGTTTTGAACTTTTTTTCTTCTCAGAAAAAAATTGATACACAATTTTTAAGCACAGTGATTCACAAATACAGGTATGCATTATTGTCAAGCTTAAATATAATGTGTCCAGAATCCAAACTTCTTTCTATTATTTTGTATAAGAAACTAATAACTAGAAGATGCCACCAGAATTAATTTGGATTACCTTGCTTTATGCTGAGTAATTGCTTATATTTAACAGACATATGCTCTTTTCAAATGTTTGTATATTTTTTATTTAAAAGTTTTATAAAATGCATTCTGGCCATTTTCTTTTTTAAATATATTTTTTATTGCTTTATAAACAATACCATTCGAAATTTCTACTATCTCCCCTCTTCCCATTTCCCTCCTGCTTTCCAATTCCCCCTCCCCCCTCCAATCCTAAGAGAGGGCAGGGTAACCTGCCCTGTGGGAAGTCCAAGGCCCTCCCATCTCCATCCAGGCTTAGGAAGTTATGCATCCAAATAGACTAGGATCTCAAAAAGCCAGTACATGCAGTAGAGACAAATCCCAGTGCCATTATCATTGACTTCTTAATCTGTCCCAATTGTCAGCCACATTCAGGGGGTCCAGTTTGATCCCATGCTCATTCAGTCCTAGTCCAGCAGGATTTGGTGAGCTCCCATTAAAACAGGCACACTGTCTCATTAGGTGGACCAAGCTCTCACAGTCGTGACTTCCTTGCTCATATTCTCCCTCTTTCTGCTCTTCAACTGGACCTTGGGATCTCAGTCCAGTGCTCCGATGTGGGTCTCTGTCTCTATGTCCATCAATTGCTGGATGAAAGTTCTATGGTGATATTCAAGACAGTCATCCATCTGACTACAGGACTAGGTCTGGCCATTTTCTTTACCATCCAGCAATTGCTTTTCAAATATCTCCATCTCTCAATTCACTCATATTCATAGCTTTTCTGTTAAAAAAATTCAAAACAAAGTAAAATTCTTAATAAGACAAAAATATAAAAAACACAAAGCACATAAAAACAAAGAAATATAGAAAACACAATAACCAAACAAATGAAAAACAGAAAAGCATGAAGGCAATTCTGTGTTAATTATTCCTGGATAGGGGCCTGACCTCACCTAGACTGTGGTTGATATACATTTGAGAAAATAGTTTTTCCTTTCCCTCCAGGTATCAACTGCAAATAATTTTCTGATTAGGAGTGGGACTTTGTGTCCACATTCTCTTCTCAATATTGGAATTTTCACTGTTTGAATCTGCACAGGTCCTGTGCACGTTGTCACAGTCTTTGAGAGCTAATCCTGTTATGTCTATAAAACAATTTCATTAGACTCGTACATCAACTCAGACTCTTAGAATTTTTTCAATTCCTCTTCAATTATCTTTCTGAGCATGTTAGTGATGAATTTAAGATAGTCATCCCCATTTAAGAAGGTATACTCAAAAGCTTCACATTCTCTGCATATTGTCTAGTTTTGAGTTTCTCTTTTAAATATTATTTAATGCAAAAAGAAGGTTCTTTGCTGAGAGTGGTTATCCTATCTAAGGGTATAGCAAGAAGTCTTTAGACATCTGTTCATTGTTATTTTCTTAGTAGAATTATAGTAGGAGGTTTACCATTATGGCAGTGACCTATCTAGTCTTAGATTCTTTGCTACTGTAGAAACTTCATCTCATAGGAATACCTTAAGTCAAATAGAAAATTTTTTACGGCTTCCATAACATGTATACCAGTATCATACTAGTATAGCATATAGGCATGTTGCTGTTATGGTTTAATAGCTGGGTGATGTTTTTTCCTCCAGTATTATACAAAGTAACTTCAAGCAAAGCAGTATGTCTCATGATTCTCATTGGCATCATTGAATTTTTCCATTTTAGAGAGTATAGGTAAGTAGTGTCTTAAGCAATAGGTCCTACCCACCAGACTATGAGGAATAACTAAAAAATTCATTTGAGGAAATATCTATAGGATCCTTTTAGCAAATTGCTCATCAAGTTGTAGCCCAATCCTAACACTGTGGGCTGTATTTAGTGATGTAGACTTCCAGTTGAGATGTTTAAGGAAGCTTCTAGAGTAGTAGTTTGCCGTAGAGTTTTTCAAGAGGCCTGTATTGTTAATTGTGACACTTCATATTTCCTTCTGTACCTTGACCTTTATCATTATTAAACCACAATTTTCTACTCCCCCTTCTTTGGAAAATCCTCTTTTCTCCACTGCCCCCTCATTAACTACCTAAATTCTGATTATTTAAGTTGAAGCACACATAGCTGAAGCTTAAAAGCTAACCTCTACATATCATATGAACTGTGCAGTATTTATATTTTGGGGGAATTTGGGAAGATGGCTGATTCATGATTCATCAGTTTATGTGAAAATTTCATTTTTTATTTCTTTTTTACCTTTATTCATTTGTTTTTTTTTAAAGAAAACAAACTCTTTCTTTCATTATACATACCAATCCAAGTTGCTGCTACCTCCTCTCCCATTCCCTCCAAATACCCTCCCAACCAACCCAATCCAGTCCTCAGAAGGGGTAAAACACATTGCTTTGGGGAAAGTCCAAGACCTTCCCTATTTTATCTAGGCTGATCAAATTATCCAACCAAAGAAAATAGTTTCCCAGAAAGCCAGTACATGCAGTATGAATAAAACCTGGTGTCGTTGCTAGTGGCTCCTCAATCTGCCTCAGCCATGCAACTGTCAACCACAATCAGAGGGTCTAGTTTGGTCATATGCTTGTTCCTTTCCAGTCTTGCTGGAGTTTGTGAGCATCCCTGACTCAGCTCAGGTACACTGTTTTAGCGGGTGTATCCATCATAGTCTTGACATCTGTGCTCATATTCTCATTCCTCTCACCCTTCAACTGAACTTTGGGAGCTCAGTCCAGTGCTCTGATGTGGGTCTCTGCCTCTGTTTCTATCAGTTTCTGGATGAAGGTTCTATGGTGATATTTAAAATATTCATCAGTCTGGATACAGGGCAAGTCAAGATCAGGCCCCCTTTCCTCTATTGCTTAGGGTCTTAGCTGGGGTCATTCTTTTGGATTCCTGAGAATTTCTCTGAAGCCAGGTTTCTTGCTAACCCTATAATGGCTCCCTCAATCAAGATATTTCTTTTCTTGCAATCTCTGTCCTTCTTCCTTCTTAGCTATTCCATTCTCTCAAGTTCTGCTTACTCATTCCCTGCTCTCCTCCTCTTCCCCTTCCACCCTGCCTTCTCCCCCACCCCATGATCCCAATTTTGTCAGACAATCTTGTTTCCATTTCCCAGGTAGATCTATTTATGTTTTCCTTAGGGTTCACCTTATTACTTACCTCTCTAGGATCATGAGCTATAGACTCAATATCTTTTATATAGCTAATATTCACGTAAGAGTGAGTACATAACATATTCATCTTTTTTCAGTCTGAGTTACATTATTAAAAATAGTGCTTTCTAATACCATCCATTTGCATGCAAGATGTCATTTTTTTTTACCACTGAAGAGTACTCTAATGTGCAAATGTGCCACATTTTCTTCATTCATTCTTCACTTGAGAAGCATCTAGGCTGTTTCGAGGTTCTAGCTATTACAAATAATGCTGCTATGAACATAGTTCAACAAATTCCCTTGTGGTATACTTGAGCATCTTTTGGCTATATACTCAAGAGTGGTGTTGCTCTATCCTGATATAGGTTTATTCTCAATTTTCTGAGAAACTGCCGAACTGATTTCCAATGTGGTTGTAGAAGTTTGCATTCCCCCTAGCAATTGAGGAATATTTCCCTTACTCCACATCCTTTCCAGCATAAGCTGTCATTGCTTTTTTTTTTACTTTAGCCACTCTGAAAGTTGTAAGATGGTATCTCAGAGTTGTTTTAATTTGCATTTCCCTGATGGCTAGGGATGCAGGGATGTTGAACATTTCCTTAAGAATCTGTTGGCCATTTGAGATTTTTCTGCTGAGAATTTTCTGTTAAGTTCTGTACTCATTTTTTAATTGGGTTATTTAGAATTTTGATGTCTAATTTCTTGAGTTCTTTTTATATTTTGGAAATCATTCCTTTATCTGATGAGGGTTTGGTAAAAATCTTTTCCTATTCAATATACTGCCTTTTTGACTTATTGGCTGTGTGCTTTGCTTTACAGAAGCTTCTCAGTTTCATGAGGTCCCGTTTATTTATTGTTGCTCTTATTGTCTGATGTAGGAGGGTCATCTGTCTATGTGTTACTTTCATTGGTTAATAAAGAAACTGTCTTGGCCCTTTGATAGGCCAGCCCTTAGGTGGGTGNAGATTATTAGAAATGGGTTAATTAAAATATGAGAGTTAGCAAAGAAGAGGCTAGTTACAATGGGCCAGGCAGTGTTTAAATGAATACAATTTGTTTGTTGTTGTTTCCTGGTGTAAGCTAGCCATGCGGGAGCTGGGCCAGACGAAAAGCAGGCCCGCTCCCCATCACTACAATTGTCTGTGCTACTGGGGTTATATTTAGGAAATGGTCTCCTGTGCCCTTCATTGAAAACTACTTCCTACTTTCTCTTCTATCAGGTTCAGTGTGGTCAGATTTATATTGAGGTCTTTAATCCATTTGGACTTGACTTTTGTGCATAGTGACAGATAATGAATCTATTTTCATTCTTCTACATGTTGACATCCAGTTATGCCAGCACCATTTGTTAAAGATACTTTGTTCTTGCCTGGCCAATCATGTCTACTTCCAATATCCAGGAGTATAACTATATGTCTTTCTTTGTGTTCACCTTCTTATTTAGCTCTCTCTAGGATCACAAATTATAGGCTCAATGTCCTTTACTTATTAGAATCCACTTATGAGTGAGTACATACCATATTCATCTTTTTGGGTCTGCGTTACCTCACTCAGGATAGTGTTTTC
>LOEQ01006203.1:45291-59606 GCA_001685075.1 Bramus lutescens | reverse complement strand
TTAACCCATTTCTAATAATCTCTGTACCACCACTAAGTGGTGGCTTACCGGGAATATTCTAACCCACATCCATCTTGGGCCAGAGCTTCATGCATCTCCCTGACTTGGCTTTCTTTCTCCCAGCATTCTGCTCTGCCTACTCCACCCACCTAAGGGCTGGCCTATCAAAAGGCCAAGGCAGTTGCTTTATTAACCCGTGATAGTTACATAGACAAATGACCCTCCTACATCATATTCTCAGGTGAAAGCAGTTACTTATCTACTCATCTACTCTTAGATCATGTGTCTTTCATTCCTCTCTCACCTTCATATCCACTTCTTTCTGGAATTGTGTATTCTTGTGTTCATAAGTGTTTACTGCCTAACAACGGAGATTCTTGCTGATCTGCCTACATCCTTTTCTCTGTCTCTCAATTGCTTTGACATTTCTTTTATTATCCTTTTCCATGGTGACAACTTAAGTTGGAAGTTACAGATAACTCACATTCAAAGTTAATGTTAAACTTCTTCAAGAAAATGAAGCCAAGACTTGAAAGATAATATCAAGGGAAAGCTGTTAGAATTTTATATTTGATTTTTAAACAGTCTTTTTAATGTTTGAAAGAATAGTTGCATTGTTTTTCACTTACATTATCTCCCTCCAAATCCTTCCATATATACTTCCTTACTTTCTTTACATTTATTTCCACTTTTTCCATTAATAGTTACATGTATAAATAAGCAAAACCTACTCAATTGATATTAGGGTACCATTTTTTTGAGCTTTTCCATAGTGTTGTCTATTTCTTCTGATCTCATCATTATTGAGTTGCTTGCAGTTCTCTGAGTGGGGCTAACACCTTAGAATATTCCTCTGTCCACATTAGCATTTCTATTAACGTGTTCTATATTTTTGTGTAAATATGCTGTTAAGAGAATTCAGAGGAAAAATATAAGCAATTATAGATTCAGGCCAATTTCACTGATTAATATTTTTGGTATGCAAAATAGTGACATAATGAACAGTAATAACATGTCACCAAAAATGCCTGCATACTGAATTCATGTGAGATAAAGATCCTTCTCTGCAAAATAGGTTATTGTTTATTATGGTCCATGATATGGTGGAAAAGGGTTTTATAATAAAAATATATAAGAATATGAAGGTAAAAGGAATCGATATGTCATTTATTAGGCATGTAGAACATTTTATGATGATAAATATGGTTGGAAACAGATGAATAATTTAGCAAAAATAAAACGACACAGCATGTAAACTCATTTATTTGGGGGCTACACATAGCAGCACAGAGTACAAGTACAATAAATATAAAAATTATGTGAACAGAGAAAACATGTTTATCAAATTAACTTGGTCATTAATTAGGAATTTTAAGCCTTTTGTTTTTATTGTAATTTTATTGAACTACACTATTTTTTCTGCACCCCTTCCTTCCTCTATCTACACTCCCCTTCAACCCTCCTCCAAGGTCCCCATGCTCCCAAATTACTTAGGAGATCTTGTTTTTTTCTACTTCCCATGTAGATTAGATCTATGTATGTCTCTCTTAGGGTCCTCATTGTTGTCTAGTTTCTCTTGAATTATGATTTATGGGCTGGATTATTTTTTGCTTTATGTTTAAAATACCACCTATGAGTGAGTAGAGGTGATAAAGTCTTTCTGGGTCTGGGGTAACTCACACAAAGTGATGTTTTATAGCTTCATATATTTGCCTGCAAAATTCAAGATGTCATTATTTTTCTGCTGTGTAGTACTCCATTCTGTAAAAGTAACACATTTCTTCGGTTGAGGGACATTTATTTAGGTTGTTTCCAGGTTCTGGCTCTTTAGCAATGCTGATATGAACATAGTTGAGCACATGTCCTTGTGGCACAATTGATCATCCTTTGGATATATACCCAAAAGTGGTATTACTGGGTCTTGAGGAAGGTTGTTTCCTAATTTTCTGAGAAATTGGCACACTAACATCCAAAGTAGTTTTACCAGCTTGAATTCCCACCAGCAATGCAAGAGTGTTCCCTTTGCCACACAACCTCTCCAACATAAGTTGTTATCAGTGTTTTTGATCTTGGCCATTCTTATAGGTGTAAGATGAAATGACAAAGTTGTTTTGATTTGCATTTCTCTGATGACTAAGGAAGTTGAGCATCAAGAAACATGAAGAATTATACACATGATGGCCATGATAACATAGCCTGTTATTATTTTTACTAATAAAGGTCTGAAATTGATAAATTCTTTATTTAATACTTATTTCTTATCATTTCTACTATTAATCAATTAATTATATCCAATATCTTTATTGATGAAAAGCTAATTGTTCTTAAAAGAGTGAACTGGGATCTGCTAGTTAGGTATGTACATTACATATCAAAAGCATTTAAGAACATTAGAAAATACTTCAATGTCTTTAAAGGACTAGAAGGGGATTCTTAAGAATTGTGAGATTCTCTGTGCCTTCACTGTCCACTGTATGTAGATAAAATGAAGTTATTTGTACAAACAAGTATCAGCTTGACTCCCTTATTCTTCTGAGTTTTAAAAGAGCCCCTAAACAGAGTGTTCAGTGGCTGATTGTCATGCTTATGGAAGACAGAACTTACTCATTATAATTTAGTTGAATTATTCAATAAGATTAATCCTAGTTTAGAAAAAGAATACGTTTACTATACATTTTCTTTCTAAGCATATGAATAGATATGTCCTTGTGAATTTTCCACATAATTTTGAAGATTGCCTGCTTGAGAGATAGAGAGCTAAACTAGGAAATCATAAAAAGCGTGTTGTTTACAACAGTCAGTGGTGTATAGAGGCTCCAATTTCCTAAATTTGAGAAGAATGTGTCTAGGTTTTTTGTAATGTGAATGCTTCAATTTTACTTAAACATCTCAATTAGTAACTTTAGATATATGTATACAATAACAAGTACAAGCTTCTAGCATAGTCATTTATTTCAACTTTATAAGTGCGTTTGGGTCATTCTTGGTGAATGTATTCTCATCATTTTAGATCGTGATGTTCTGGTAGATGCATAAATGGCACTGTATTATGATTTATACTTTACTAAATAAAATGCCTTATTTCCATGAAGTGCTGTAAGTATGAAAAAATAGTAAATTTTATGAGCATTTTGAAATAAGGAATTTATAACTAATAAAATTATTTTTATAACCTAGCTAGAGAATAAAAAAGATTGATGAAGAAAAAGAATAAAGATTTAAAAGAACAACACATTAAAATTTCACAAAATAAATTTAAATATTGTTCATATTTCAGGGTCAGAAAAATACAATTGCAAATAACATTTTAATTGACAGCTCATTTCATCCATGAATATATGATGAGTGAGTGGTACATGAAGGTTTATAACAGAAAAGCACTGTTTATCACTTGGAAAAAATGCCTTTTTTACTCATCTTTAACATAGGCTGAAAGAATGAAAATGGAGGATGATTCATTTTTAGTCATAGTTCTATAAGGAAACCTGCTTGCAAGTAAACTTTACAGAAGGGAATCTGTTAAACACAACTGTGAAAACCAGCATGGGCAGGCAAGCTTATGGGAGATTGTCATCTCCTAAGTGTGGCAAGCTGTTTCCATTCACACGTTATAAAGAATGTTATAAAAGGAAAGTTATCATAGCACTGGTGTATAATTTCATCCAGGTTTCATATTCTTAAAATTATATGTGATCAAAATTGAACATATTCTGTCAACTAATCATCATGTGTAGAAAAAACATTAGGGCTACAGGGAAGAATGTCTGTTCTTAGATTTTTTTAAAATAGCCTTTTTAGGCATGCAACAAAAATTAATGGAAAAGAGAGGCCATTAAATTGAAGGAAATAAAGGTGGGGTGTATAGGCAGTTTTAAAGGGAGGAAAGTGAAAGGGAAATAATGTAATATAAAAACCTCAAAAATATATCTTTTCAACTCTAGCTGAATGTATTACACAAAATGAATAAAGACATTCACACATATACATGCACACATGCATACATACACACTTATGAATATATATGTATGTATATTAGATTTTATTTACCCATATTGATAATAATTTAATGTAGAATCCACTGATTTCATAAAATGTTTTCTTAAAAGGCAGCAACTTCAAAATATTTTAATTTAACAAATCTATAAGTTGATAAATTTCCAATATTATACCACTTGAAAATTTTACTTTATTTTAAGATAAGGAAAAAATATTATTTTTGTATATTCTATTTTTATTGAGATAAAAGTACGAAAACAGAATCACACTATTTTTAAAATTATTTATTAGCAATGGGAGAAATAAGAATGCAAATTTTCTTTTAAAGAAATTTATTTTCTTAATTTTCACAAACAGCTATTTTAACAAAAATAAAAAAAGAAAAATTAAGGAATGAAGGAGTCACTTCAATTTTGTATATATTGAAATTGCATTATAATATTTTGAGTTAAGATTTCACTTTAGTTCAGTTTGGCCTGGAATTCATGATGTACCTAGTTTGGCTTCAAAATCAACCAGAAAATTATGAACAAATATCACAAGTTACTATAGTATTCATCTGTTCCTAAAAAGACAGTTGAATCTATTCATAGATCATTCACAAGGTCATTTCCTCTATATAAAAAAAACAAGTTCTTCAAATACAGAAAATGAAAATTTTATAAAATGTGATTCATAAAGTAATCCTTTCTCATCATTCTTCAATAGAGAAATGAATGTAACGGTAGAATTCAAAGGTTCAAAGGGAATCACAAATGTACAGAAGATAACTTGATGAAGTACATTGTTTGTAATGTTTTGGAGGAAGTGCTGGTTTTCCCAGCTGTGATAAGTTAGAATGAGTGTGAATTTTACAGGAATTTTACTTTAAATAAGAACAAGAGATATGCATTTCTACTCATGCTGTGACTTAAATAAAAAGGCCGCAAAGTCAGCCAAATTTTATATAATGTTTACATTTAGAAACAATATTTACTATATTATTACTACTATGACTATTATAAAATTAAGCAATTTGTGATGATCCTGACAAATTTTATTCTAGAAAAGTGCCTTACTGTGGTATACTTGATTGGACAGAGAAAATTGCAAAATGAGCATAAAAATTACATTGGTTAAGCATCACTACATAGGATATGCAGTTATTTTCATCTCTGGAATTATTTTTAGTGTTTTCCTTCCTGAAGTAGATTCAGGGACAGAAAAACAGAAAGGAGCACATAGTCTATGCCTCTAGGGGAAAAATAATGTGAAATTTAAGTCTGTGCTTTTCTTCACAGATAATTACCTCTTGCAAAATTTATGAACAAATAAGTGTGACATTCAATAAAAATAAAAAATAAGCAAGGGACAAAAATACAATGAAACAAAATTTCAATCTTGTACATGTGTGCATGTGATATTTTCCTCAATTATTTCCAAGTTCTTTTAACCCCTCTCCCTGAATCCTAAGTATCCTGTTTGAGCAACAATAAAATTTTCTATGATTACAGAGACAAGAGCTCAGATTCTCATGCTTTACTCATAGAATTTTCTGAATAAGTCCTCTTGGCCTCTTGGCAACCATATTCCCAGCTTTCAAAATTGGTTTGAAATTTTATTTTGGATGCTTTATTAAATATGCTTATTTTAAGTACTTTCACTACTTTACCTACTTTTGTATTTTTCTTGTAACTTAATTTCCTTCATGTTTGTGTGATAATCACATGTTAGGCAAAAGTGGTATGCATATGAACAGGTGTTCAAAGTGGTCTCTTTAATTGTGCATCATAAAATACAGTGTCTTCATCCTTGAATCTGTAGCAGCCACAGAAAATGAAGACATGCCTCAATTATAATTATGCAAAGTACTTAACACTAAAGGATTAGGAAATTATTAACATACTAAATATTTTTAAGAATGCAGTGCAGAGGAAATGAAGTAGGAATCATAAAATCTGTGTGGTGTTTCACTTAGGAACTCAAATGAAGAAAACTGGTGCATCAGAGTGGACTGGGAAAAATGTTCTGATTTTGTAAAAATGAAGGAATAATATGTGCTGATATGAGTAAGTTACCCTCTGAGTAAATGGAATAAATATAGCCTTGGTAAAAGCAATGGAAATCTTCATGAATAAAATATTTAAAGTAATTTGTAATTCCAATAATATTTATTTGCTCTTCAACATCGGTTCATATTGAGGAAAAGTAAGACTATGCCTAGTTTCTTTGTGTTTCAAATAGGCAACACAGGTTTTCAAGTGGAATTAAATATACTAGAACAATACATAATATTAAGTTTTTTTAGATCTCATAATGATTTATTAAACTTGAATTTTCTTTTTTCCTTCTTTTTTATTATTACTTAAAAAATACCAATCCAAATTCCCACTCCCTTCCCTTCCTCACAGTCCCATCCCTCTCCCTTCACAGACCCTCCCCCTCCAACTCTAAGGGAGTGCCATGCACCAGGCCTGTGGCAAGTCCAAGGCCCTCCCTACTACATCTAGGCTGAGCAAGGTTTACATCCAAAGAGAATAGGATCCCATGAATCCGGTATATGCAGTTGAGACACATCCTAGTGTCTCTATCAGTGGCCCCTCAATCTGCCCCAGTTGTCAACCCCCTTCAGGGGGGCTTGGTTGTTCCCATGCTCCTTCATTCCAAGTCCAGTTGGAGTTGGTGAGCTCCCATTAGCTCAAGCAAACTGTCTCAGTGGATGACTCCCTCATGATCTTGAATTCCTTGCTCATACTCTCAGTCCTTCCACTCTTCAACTTGGGAGCTCAGGCCAGTGCTCTGATGTGGGTCATTGCCTCTGTTTCCATCTGTTGTTCAAGTTCTCCTCAACCCCCCTTTTCCCCTTCCTTCTACCCCATGCCCCCCTCCTCCCAAATTATGTCTGATTCTAATTTCCAGGTGGATCTATATATGTTTTTCTTTGGTTTCACCTTATCACTTGGTTTCTCCAGGATCCTGAACTGTAGGCTCATTGCCCTTTGTTTATGACTAGTATCCACTTATGAGTGAGTACATACCATATTTGTTTAATATTAAGGTTCTTTTTATCACTCTAGTTTTAAAATTATGTTTTTCTTGGGAGATTAAATTTATGTCTAAATGGAACAAACAACAAAAATTATCTTTATGGAAGTCTATAACACAGACATTGCCTTAATTAATTGTGTATTTTATTATATACTGTATAATAAAGACATTATATTAAATGTATTTAAGTCATTAAATTTAGTTAATAAGTAATTAAATTTATTTAAGTCAATATAAAAAGCACCAAGGATCTACCTATCTTTACTTTGCTGGAAATTATCTATACCTGCTATAATGCTCAGTTTTTTTACATAGTTACTTGAGTTATGATCACAGTTTCTTGTGAAATGGACATTCAAGAGGAATATAAATAACAAATCTTTGCTATCTCCTTTTTTGAGTGAAATAATAGGTTAGGTATAAAAAACTATTCTTTTTTAATACTTGCTATACACATAGTGTGAACTAGTTTTAAAAACATTTCATCATGTCAGTAAGATTCAATGACCATTTCACTTTTAATTTTATTTTCAATTGCCCAATAAAATATCTATGAATAAAAGTGGTTAGTGCTACCTATGTAGTCAGCATTCTGCAATCGTCAATTAAATTTTATTCTCTGAAGTCTCTACTAATGTCTTGTAATTGCATTTATGATTTTCAGTGTGCCAGAGGTGATGGGATCTAAAGGCTGAGGAACAATACATTTTAATGGAGTTTTAGTCTAGTATTTGTTTATCCTGTTCATTGTACCTGAGTCTAGTATCTAATTAAGTCTATCCATATCATATTATAAATATATTGATAAGATCTATTTCAGAATTGAGGTCTGTGCTTTTAATTAGGAAAGAAAATGCTCATCAGTTGGTCTTTATTGTCAGTCATATCTCTGATATGTTTTATATGGAAAGCTGCCGAATATTCAGTCTATAGTCATTTTAATGCTGTATAATTTTTCTATTTTATGCAAATTTATAGTTAAAAAGAAAGTGCATTCCAGATATTGTCAAGATAACAGCCATCAACATGTCAAAAATGAGTACCTTACTAGAGTTTCTGCTTCATTCTGGTGAAGGTTACCTGTGTGAGGTGGATTATTTTGGTCACCTCACTAAATGCGACCGTAGAATGATTCAAAATTATTTCTACACAAAAGTTAGTAGTAATCCTAATCCAAGGAAATTATTTTTAGTTAAAGTAATTTTGCAAATGTGGATATAAAATAAATGGAAAACATCAGGAGCTATACATGTTCTGTTTCTTACAGAAAAGCCTGGGTGAGGAAAGAAATCATGAAAATGAATTCCCTTAAGTGACAATTTTTGCATTGCTCAATATATTGAAGTAATTCTTTTAGGTACAACTTAAATGCAAATTACAAGGAGCTATAGCACTGATATTGAAAGCTACTGACAGTCCTACTTTATCTATAGGTGGTTAATGATTGTAAAATTACATTTATGTTTATTGATGTTATTTTGTAAAATAATGCAAACTGATAATCATATGATTATTTTGAAAAATGGCATAAAAGTGAATATATCTGTTGTTTACATCTATTTTTTTATTTCAACAGGTGCCAAATACCTTAGCTTATTTTCTTAGATTATTTTCTTTGTATCATAAAAATTGGCAGAAAGTAACTGAAATAGACCATGGAGAAATTTTGCAGTCAACCTGGAATATTTCCAATATTTGGAGTCTATAGATTTGAGCATCATAATTTTTTCTTTTAATTTACTTCTTTTATTGAAATATAGATTATTTTCTAATATATTATATCCTGATTACAAATCTTCCTTCCTCTTCTCCTCCTGTTTATTTCCCATCTCCCCTCCTCCACTCAGATCCACTCTGTTTCTGTCTCTCATTAAAAAAAAAGGCATCTAAGAGTTAAAAACAAAATACAAAAAAAATATCAAAAATCACCACACTTAAATTGGAAAAACAAACTATTAGAAAGAAATCAGCATAAGACAATGCAAAAGAATAAGAGGCCCACTTATTCTCATACTCAGATGTCTTACAAAATACCAAAAGGAAAGCTATAATTTATCTGAAGAAGACCTAATGCAGACCCGTGCAGACTCTGTGCATACAGCTTATGCTTGTGAGTTCCTGGGAGCTTTATTTAATTTTTTTTGGAACTTGTTCTCTTCTTCTACAGGTGTTCCTCATTCTCTCTACCTTTTGCATTCTTTCTGTCTCCTGCCCTGTGGAGTTTCTTGAGCGTTGAGTGGTGGTAATTGATAGACTCATTTATGATTCTCCTTTAAAACAATAATTTATATTTTTTTTGATTTTGTTTGACCTTGCCATGCCTGGAAATATTTTAATGAATATCAATGATCATGTGTTCTTTTATTTCTTTCCTTTCTATCAGACAGCTTGAGTAGCAAGTGGCAGTTTCATCCCCAAACATCCATGAATTGAAACTAAGTGTACTTAGTAAACTGATGTAGGAGTGTCTGTCTAGGTGTTACTTTCATTGATTAATAAAGAAACTGCCTTGGTCTTTTGATAGGCCAGACCTTAGGTGGGTGTAGTAGACAGAACAGAATTGTGGGAGAAAGAAAGCAGAGTCAGGCAGATGCATGAAGCTCTGGCCCAAAATGGACATGGGTTAGAATCTTCCCGGTAAGCCACGACCCCGTGGTGATACACAGATTACTAGATATTGGTTAATTAAGATGTGATAGTTAGCCAAGAAGAGACTAGATATAATTGGCCAGGCAGTGCTTAAATGAATACAATTTGTGTGTTGTTATTTTGGGGTATAAGCTAGCCATGCAGAACCGGGCAGGACAAACAAACAAACAAACAAACAAAAAGGCCTGCTCACCCCATCACTACAGTAAACCTTATTTAAGATTTAGTTTTGAACTATAAAAAATGGTAGGCACTTCTGCTTCAGGCATGCATACCTGGAAAAGCTGAGGAGCCATAGTCTTATGGAAATTCAAATTCATACCATTTCAAGTGGTAGCATATCCTTAAAGAATGTTTTGCAAGGGAAATGAGTCAAAATGTATAGAAATTGGGGTTCTCATTTCTGTTATCAATGGAAATATAAGATTGGCACAACCTTTTCAAATGTCTTATCAGCTTCAAAAACTTCACATAATATTGCCACGGATATACTGTAGTTCAATCATGTTAACTGTTATATATTTTCAGTAAAATAGAAGCTATATAATGTTTAAAAATTGTCCAATAATTTTATAGTAGATTTATAAGAACTGAAGCTAGTAATGAACAAATCTTATGAACAAAACTATTTTTGATCAATTAGTTTTGATAATGAGACAATATCTTATTCATTGAATATGTCAACCACATTCCATGGCAGGCCCCATGAACAGCAGTAGTTGCTCAACACCAAATGAAATCCATGGTTTATTTGTGAACTTTTATTTTTATTTTATTTGTTTTGATATTTTGTTTTCTTGTTTTATTGGTAGTTTCAATATTCATTTTTTTAGAGTAAAAAGTGAGAAAAAGAGACAGAGAGAATAAATTATGAGAAGAGTTGAAGTAAAATGCATGATCAAAATATATTATTTGCAAAAAATTTTAATGACTTCAGGGAACTGGGATTTAGGAATTGGAAGAGATTGATCAATTGCTAAAACACTTGCCACACAAAAATATGACCTGAGTTCTGTCCCTAGTACACACTTAAAATGAGGAATAACATTTTACACCAGTAACCACAATGCATGGAGGAAAAGACAGAAAGATACCTGGGATCCCTGGCTAACTACTCTAGGTGACCACAGTGAGAGATCCTGTATCAAAAGCATAACATATCAAAACAAAACAAAACAAACAAAAAATCTACATGAGGAAAATGGAATGTATTGTATTACATTTATACTTATCTCAAAGGATAAAAATAAAATGAAGAGAGAACCAGGATTCCTACATCACACTGCTGATCAATTAGCTTTTGATAGAGTCAGAGAGTAGGGATCCATAACTTTAGTTGTACAACCAAAAATCTAATAACAGGGGAATAGCTGTGGTACAGTCACATAGCAGAAAGCTATTGTTCAATAAAACTGAAGTGACAAAGTAAGATAGCACATATAGCGAAATTTAAAGTAATTGCATTCAGTAAACAAAATCAGAAAAGACAAAAGACAGAAAAATACATATTATTTGATGACATTGATAAAATTTTTAAATGTTTCAGAAAAGGTGAATTAACTCACTGCCACAGAGGGTGTTGTAATGAGTTATGAGTAAGTTACCACACATAAATATTTTGAAACTTAGATTAAGTATATTCACTTGTGCAATAATATGAAGACTGTTTATGGCAATATTGAACTAATTTCTTATTGGATTTGAGTCCTGCTCCACCAGTAGAAATTCATTCTTCGTTTCTCACAGTCAGAATACATGTCTAAGAAAGTCATAAGCACAGGAAAAAAACCTTTTTAAAAGATAAATGGCTGTATACAATACAAATTTGCCTGCTAAATATCTATATTTATAATCATGTTTTTGTGCTAAACATTGGTAATAAAGTGATTATTTTCACTGGGAGTGGAAATACAGATATTGATAACTGTTCTTAAATTCTGAAAGAAGGATGCCATGAGCGAGTGTTCAGCTGTAAATGGGACATCAATATCCAGTTCCTCAACCCAGGCACAGGGCATCATGTGGAAGAAGGAGCAAAAAAGAAGGCAAGAGCCACAGGATGAGGAGAGCTGCTCTGATATCCTTTCCTTTAGACAACACATGTGTTGCACACATGCACTTGGAGCAACTGTGGTCACCAACAGAATATCAAGCCATTTTAAAATTCTCACATGGAGAAAGAAGGGTTTCTGAGACTTTATCCTTAGCTGAGTAGCTACTGCAGGTTGATGACTACTGTTGAAGAATCATTACTCTTTGGGTGATAACAGCCCCTTTTAACTAACTCGACTCAGTTGTTTAGAAAAACAAACAATAAGCAAAAAAGAAGAACCTGAAAAGAAGATGTTTGGGGAAGGGACACCGAAGGGGGTAAATGGGGGACAGTTATGATTAAGATACATTGCATGCATCTGTAAAGTTTCCAAGAAATTTAAAAAAATATATTTAAAAATTCTGTGACTCCTGCTTCTTTTAGAAGGACAGTGTCCTTTGTCTTGTCATTTTTATTGTAACTCTGTAGTACAGCCTGAAATTAGTGATGGTGGTGATACCTCCAGCAGTTCTTTTATATTTCAGGTCTTTTTTTTTAATATCTATCCTGATTTTTGTTCTTCTTGTTATTTTGTTTTTCCATATGAAAGTGAGGATGGATATTTTCACTATGCTAATCTTACTGACTCATGAGAATGTGAGATCTTTCCATCTTGAAATATCTTCTTCAAATTTTTTCTTCAAAGACTTCAAAAACTTGAAGTTTTGTCATACAAGTCTCTCACTTGCTTGGTCAGGATTACCTCTAGATATTTTTATTATTTGTTGCTTTTATGAAGGGATTGAAGGGTGTTGTTTACCTAATTTCATTCTCAGTCCTTTTGTCCTTTGTGAATCTTAGGGCTGCTGGTTGATTTTTTAAATTAATTTTGTATGTAACTACATCGCTGAAGTTGTTATCAATAGGTAGAATTAGACAAAAATTATCCATGTTACGAAAATAGGACCAATAAAGAAAAACACGATATATACTCACTTATAAGTAGATATCATAAAAGAAAATAATTTTTAATTTTATTAATAAATTTAATATCAGTGAAGCACAATTAATAAAAACTCAGAGACAGACATTGGGATAAATCTTAAGATAAAAACAAAAAAGGCAGTTAGCCACTGGCTCTTACCTTGACTTCTGTCTGAAATGGAGATCCTGCCTCCAGGAATCTCAGAATAAGACTGTGTCTGAGAGCTGTTTCCTCCCGTTTTATACTCCTCTTTAGTTATTGGATTAAAGGTGTGCACCACTGGGATTAAAGGCATGCAGTGCCCAATTACTATGGCAACTAGTGTGGTTACCACTTCCTGACCAGTAGGGCTGTTTTAATCTTTGGTCTTCAGGCAAGATTTATATATTAAAATACAAATGAAATGCCACTACATAGCAAACCTTGTTTTTATATTACTTACACTTGTGGTCACATATTTATGCTGTTTACTTGTATTACCTGTAATATTCATAGTTCTTTCAAATTCAGTACGCACACCCCACCATTTGACTACTTCCCAAAACATGAATAAGTTTATCGGACAATTTAAGAAGATTTGGTTTTTGTTTTTTAAAAAATATTATCATGAAAAGAGAATCCTTAAATATAAATTCATATAAAATTTTGCTTATTTCTCTTACATTTTAAGCCTTTGCTATACTAAATATCGCATTAGCAATTCTCAATTCAGTCATTAGAAGTATTAATTAAGTCCACATATGAAGGGAAGGGTTTGGAAGCCTGCAGACCTAATTTGCCATTTGTGGTTTATTTCCATTTTATGTTTCTTTGAGGATTTGAGTAAATAAGTTGTACTAGATAATATTCACAAATTAATTGATAATGGTTTTATAGACTGCTGTCTTACATTGAATGAATTAGCAATTTTCTTCTTAAAATTAAAGTCTACATATAATTGCCATTATTAGACAGGTTTTACAGATCATAGATGTATGAGGATAAATGTAATATATAAATGATTTCAGAAAAATACTGCCTGAAATACAATAAATTATTTTTTAGTATAAACAAATTCTAATCATACAAAAAATCAGTCATGTAGCACTTGAAATAACCATCATGTAGGTTTGCTGTCCGATATTGTGACAAATGCAGGTAATTTACTTGTTGACAGGATGTTATAAGTAGCTGAAAAAGACTGTCTAAACAAATGACTTCAGAGACTCTATGTAACAATTGACCATTTTTTCTTTTGTTGGTTGAATGCCCTAGAATTCTGGGCATTCTCACAAACTAGGCATCTCAGGTGGCAATGACAATGTTGCCACCTCTTCACTACCTTATAATCACACCTAATTAGTTGCAGCAGGAGGTAGGAGCTGGCATAGTTGAATAGCTAAATTCACTTTGCCAACAACTGGCTACTTGTTCCGCAGATGAAAGGGACCCGGTATGAGAAATCGGCAGAGAATAGTTTAGCACTGGCTGTCATTCCACCAATTCTATTCTCTCTTCCACTATAGAATGTGTCTTTTATATAAAGGGTAAAATGGTGTGCTGCCTTTTGCATTGAAATGAAGTACATACAACAAGTACCCTTTAAAATGTTTAAAGTGGATTTGCAGTTGTAAAATCAAAAAAAAA
>LOEQ01006203.1:33246-45271 GCA_001685075.1 Bramus lutescens | reverse complement strand
AAAAAAAAATCATTGCTTGGTTAGTGAAAGTCATTTCTGATGCCATATTAGGTCTCAGATTCACCTGTCAACTCCATAATGTATGTATACAGTCAAAATTCATATTATGTACAATATTGTGCAAGAGCTTTTTTATTTTAACGAAGATAAATAATGAATACAAAGATGTTCTATATATTTTAAGAGAATTAACTGTTCTACATGTCCATATTTAAGATATAACATTATAATATACATTTATTAAATAGTTCCCATCTTTTATATTCAAACAGAAAGAATTGCAATATTATTTGAAGTAATATTTTAAGATAATAAGAAATTATCAATAAATGTGTTACCTTTTAGAGTAATTATGTGTTTTCATTTTCACATGGAATTTAATAAAATAGTAATTATTTTAAGGCCACCTATTGACTTTGCAGAATATTACTTGTTATTATTTTTCTGTTTCAATTGGTATACTGGCAATATTAATAACCGTTAGTTCAGCTTTTTTTATTTCTTTTATACATTCTTATGTTATTTTGTAATAAAATAAAAATTAGTATGCAGTTTTCAGAAATCTTAAATTTCCTTACACATTTTACACAAAACAGAGTGTACTTGAAATAAGCATATTTTTTGCATAGACTAAGAGATAAATATAGTGCTTTTAATTGTAAAAATTAAGTGTAAAGTGAAAATTAGTAGCTATATTTGTGTAATGTATTTAGTATTGTCTTCTGTTTAATATTGATCACTCCAAGTTTCCACAAATAATCAGTTTTAAAATTAAAGGCAAATAATGTAATTAAAATACAATATTAATATTTTATTAGAGTATGTTACGAATGATTTATATCTCAATATTTAAATTCTGATATGTGCAGTTGCCTCCAATATTCTTCTAAATGATTTCATTAAAAACCCCACACTTGAATTCTAGAGTCCATAAATACTCAATCTCTACATGGAAAATAGCATACTGTATGTATATAAATTATTAACCTCCCAAATTGTTTAACCTTATATGTAGATTATTAAACTGTATTCTTTCTAGAAGTAGTGGCAGGTGTTTCACATGTTTAGTAAAGACAACCATTATGGTATTAACTGCATGGCTCATGAAGACCAAAATGTATACTCACATAGATGCTAAGTGTTTGTGAAATGGAAGCAGGATGTATTATGATCATCCAATTTTAAATGAATCAAAGACCTCAACACAAAACCAGAAAACTAAATCTGATATAAGAGAAATTGGGGATCTTATCTTGGTGTGGGATTTCCCTCTGTATACTGTGAAAACCATTGGTTAATAAAGAAACTGTCTTAGGCCTGTGATAGGGTAGAGCAGAGCTAGTTGGGGAAAGCTAAACTGAATGCTGGAAGAAAGGAGGTGGAGCCAGAGAGAAGCCATGTAGCCCAGCAGGAGACAGACACTGGATGGACATTTACCAGGTAAGCCACAGCCATGTGGCAATAAACAAATAAATAGAAATGGGTTAAATTATTATGTAAGATCTAGCCACTAAGAAGCTGAAGCTAATAGGCCAAACATTACTGCAAATAAAATGGTTTCTATGTGGTTATTTCAGGGCTGATCAGCCGGGAACAAACAAGCAGCATATCACCACATGACCTATGTTCCTTTCCGGGGGTTCTCCATCTGTTTTCCTCTGTGGTTCGTCCTTTTTAACTAGCTTCTCTGTAGTTGTGGTTTGTAATCTGATTATCCTTTGCTTTATGTCTAATATCCACTTATGAAGGAATAAATACTGTGTTTGTCTTTCTTGGTCTGAGCTACCTCACTTAGGATGATTTTTTTTTTCTAGTTCCATCCATTGGCCTGCAGATTTGATGACATTATAGTTTTTTCTTTTCCACTGAATAACACTTCATTGTGTAGATATACCACATTTTTTTGTCTGTTTTTTGGTTGGGGGACATCTGGGTTACTTCCAGGTTCTGACTATTGCAAATAATACTGTTATCAACATAGTTAAGCAGATGTCTTTGTGGTATGATTATACATCCTTTGTATACATGGCAGGAGTAGCATTGTTGGGTATTGATGTAGATTAACTGTTGGAGCCTGCTCAGGCAGAAATCAGCTGGGGGTACCCTGGGAGGTGGCGCTGTGACTGAGGATATGTGAGATCAAGAGAAATGAAGACCAAAATATAGGACATATAGGGAGGACTGAAGGTCAATACTAAACAGCTCCGAGTTTATTTCTCAGGCAGCAAATATACCACAGGTAGAAGGCAGAACAAAGAGCAGTACAGTAAGCTGACCACCTCCCTGCGCTGTCCTTGGGAGGAAACTCAAAAAGGTACATTATGTTATTCAGCTAATGAGCTTCCAATTTTTAAAGAGGAATACCACTGGTTGGAATTCACCAACCCAAATCTTAATAGAAAAATATGCTCTTTCAACTGGGCAAAAATGCTCTTTCCCATGGGCTTAATCAATACTTTCTCACAGCCCTTGAGGTTACTGGAACAAGCAGAGCAAACAAGCAAGTTTGAACTCAAATGCTTTCTTTAAGTCAGAAATGACTCCAGATGGAAACTGAGTCACACGTGGGCTCTCACAGTTGATTCCCAGTTTTCTGAGAAAATGCCATATTGAAATAATCAAGATTTCCCAGATAAACTGGGAATCAAAATAGAAGGAAGGGGATACAAATATGAGGACACAAGTTGGGAGAGGGACCAAGAGAGGGAACAATGAAAGAGATTTTACTTTTTTGGAATGTCATTTTAATTTTTTTAATTTTTTATTTAAAAGACTTTTTTTATTTTACATGCCAACCACAGTTTCCCTTCCCTCCCCACCTTCTCCCCACCCAACACCCTATACACTCCTCAGAAAGCGTAAAGCCTCCCACGGAGAGTCTACAACGTCTGGCACATTAAATTGAGACAGGACTAAGCACCTCTAACTGTATCAAGGCTGAACATGGCATCCTTCCACAGGGAATGGGCTCTAAAAAGCCAGTTTATGCACCTGGGGATAAATTCTACTCCCACTGCCAATGGCCCCACAGACTGCCCAAGAAACATAACTGCCACCTACGTTCAAAGGGTCTAGTTCTGTCTTATGCAATTTCCCTGGCTATCAGTCCAGAGTCAGTGAGCTCCATCTAGTTCAGGTCAGCTGTCGCCATCATGATCTTGACCCCTATACTCATATAATCTCTTCTTCCACTCTTTTACTGGACTGGGCCCAGTGCTTAGCTATGGGTTTAAACAGGGGTAGTCATTATGGGGTTAGGGAGAAAACAGGTGCTAGAGAAATTCCCAGGAATCCACAAGGATGACATCAGCTAAGACTCCTAGCAATAGTGGAGAGGGTGTTTGAACTGACCTTCCCCTATAATCAGATTAGTGACTACCTTGTTGTCATCATAGAACCTACATTCAGTACCTGATGGAAGCAGATGCAGTGATCTACATAAAAGCACTGGGCTGAGCTCCAGGAGCTTAGTTGAAGAGAGGGCAGAGGAATCATATGAGCAGGGAATGGGGGTCAAGATCATGATTGGGAAAACCACAGACAGCTGACCCCAGCTAGAGGGAGCTCATGGACTCTGAACTGGCAATTGGGGATTTTGCATGGGACTGATCCAAGCCCTGTTAATGTGGGTGATGGTAATGTGGCTTGATTTGTTGGGGGGGGGATGCTGGCAGTGGGTCCAGGACTTATCCTGGGTGCATGAACCATCTGTTTGAAGCCCATTCCCTATGGTGGGATAGCTTGTTCAGCCTTGATGCCGAAAGGAGGGGCTTGGACCTGATTCAACTTGGTATACCAAGATTTTGTTACCTCCCCAAGGGTAGCCTTACCTCCTCCGAGGAATGGATGAGTGGTGGGATGCAGGGAGGTGGAGGCAGGAGAAGGAGAAGGGAAGGGAGGGGGAGCTGGGGCTAGTATGCAAAATTTAAAAATAAATAAATAAAAGAGAAATTGGGGGCTAATTTAAATTCATTGACATAGGAAAAGACTGTCTGAACAGGACACAATTAGCATAGGCTCTAAGAAAATAATAAATGATACTCATGAACTTGAGAAGCTTCTGCATGCAAACATCATCATCATTTAAAAAAATGGCAGCCTACAGAATGGGAAAGAATTTTTACCAACTATGTATCAAATTTTTTCCCAACTTCATATTTAATTTTTACCAACTGTGTATCTACTAGAAAGCTAATAGCTAAAATATATGAAGAAACTTAAAATACTAGATATTAAGAAAACAGCACAATTTAAAAAAATGTAATATAGATATACATAGAGAATTCTCAAAAGAAAAACACAAGTGGCTGAGAAACCAGGAAACAAATGTTCAATATCTTTAGCCATCAAACAAATGCAAATCAAAACACTTTCAGATATCATCACACACCTGTAGCATCGGTTAAGATCATTAACACAAGTGATGGCTCATGTTGGTAATAATGTAGAGCACACCTCCACTGATGGTGGGAGTGCAAAGTTGTACATCCACTATGAAAATCAATACAGCAGTTCCAAAGGATGCTTCATCCTACCACAGAGACATAGGAACATAGTCATTGTTCCTGTATTCATAACAACCAGACACTGGAAACAACCTACATTTCTCTCAACAGAAGAATGGATAAGAAAAATGTGGTATGGTACATTTACACAACAGACTATTATCCATTCATTAAAAGGATAAAATTATGAAACTTGCAGATACATTGATTGATAGAACTGAGGAAAGATCATCCTAAGTGAGATATCCTTTATCCAGAAAGAAAACTCTGACAAGTAATCAATTAAATGCGAACATTAGCCATTCAATCAATGATAGCCAAGCTACAATATTAACAAACACATAATATAGAGTAAAGGTCTAGGGAAGCAAATAGATCTCTCTTATAGATAGCTGCAGATAGATTGATAGTGGCTGTAAAGCAATGATCAACTGGGTATGGGGAGAGAAGGTAACTAAGGAATGCAGGAAGACATAGCTAAAATAAAGGGCCTTTTGGGAGTTAGTATAGAAGCCTAAAACAGTAGAAGCTTCCTAAACTGCATACACTTTTGAAGGTAACATAAATAAAATCTAACAGTAATGGGGGAAATAGAGGCCCAAATGGCCATTTTTCTGTCACCTAATGAAGTTTCCAATACCAGGAATTGGTTAAATATAATAGAATTTTTGACTGAAAAAGTTACATAGGAAGATCAAAACAATCTAGTCTGTTGACAAGACTATATATTGATCTCTACAAGGTTATAGCAGGATTCTATTGCTGAATACACCTATACAACTAAGTAAACATAGAGAACAATGTAATGCCTACATAGAGCCTATATTCCTAAGGACTTATGTTCATGGAACTGGAAGGTATTCTGGGTGCTAACAGAAGAAAAAGGTAAAAAGCAAATGTGACACAAAAGCTTCAAGTTGCAATGGTGATTTTCTTGCAAAAAGTGTTAGCTTTGTGTTGGCACAAAACTTGTGGGAGTAACCACAAGTAACCTTCTCCATCATGAATAGCCCTAACTGTGTACTGCCTGGGTGGCAAAGAACTTGAGACTAAATAAACCAGGAACCTATGAGAAAACCAAATGCTACTGATCTGCTAAATACAAATATAGCAATAGAATAATTCCTAGTGGCTTTCTGCTATACTTAGACATCATTGTCTCCCTCAGCCATTATCAGAGAAGATTCTTTCTGCAATAGCTTAGATCAACTACAGAGACCTATAGCCAGGCAATGTGCAGAGAATGAGAGACCATTGAACACTCAAGCCTAAATGGCATATCTCCATCATATTCCTCCCCAAAGTGCTCAGTGAACCCTGAGAGAGAAGGCAGAAATAGTGTTAGATTAATTGAATGTTTCATTTTGTCTTTGATGTCTTTTGAATAAGACAATTCTCTTTTACAGTTAGCCTTTTGCATCTTAAGAAAGACATCTAAGTTCATAGTCACAAGGTATTCTTGTCAAAGTCTTAGATGTTCATTCTCACATTTGTTTGATGTGTTGAAGATTTTAACACCTCTCCTCTATGCTTCTTAACCTTTCTTTAGTATCCATATCTCTTTATCTCCCTAGGACACTTGATAAATGTTTAATTCTTTAATCATATGGTTTGATCTTACTTTTAAAAGAGTAGTTATAATCTTACTTACCATTGTTATAGTGTCCATTTCTAAATCTATTACATACGTATTTGAATAGTTTTTGCTTGGGAGTGGGGACTAGCATAAATCTCATAAGAAAAGTAATGTGGAAAACATAAGTATAAGTTTGCATCTTAGTAAACTGAATGTATACTAATGAATGTAATAATAAACTATCATTTCTAGTCAGCAGTACAGCACAAAAATCATCAATATTAAGTGATAAAAATGCAGGTAGTAACACTAAATATTGTATATTTTATTGAAAGAGTTAGTTTACATAGATATTGCAATTATAATACAGTTATAGACATCTTGAACGAAAGATAAAGCCAATCATCTACTAGACTTCTTTGTTTTTTTTTTGTTTTGTTTTGTTTTGGGGTTTTTTTTAGAACTGATGTGATTGCTGAATTCTTTCAGAACTCCATCTGTAAATGTAAGTCAGCCATGGATGCATATATAAGATTAAAATAAAATTTAAAGTAAGGAAGCAAGTTTTACAAACAATTAATTATCTCATTTTATTATTGTAATTTCCTTTGTTTCATTTTGTTCTTTTAAAATATGATTATAACTATTACATTGCTTTAGCAATTCACAAATTGGCTATCAACCTTAGAAAACATTTCCTTAGAAATTAATGAATTTGTGAATATTCATAAAAGCATTATTTTAATTGTAAAATCCAATGGGCTCGAGGTAGAAAGTGTTCAATTGTAGGTCAATGGATTATGAAGTTGTGTTTTAAAACATTATGGTAAAAAATGCAGCAATTAGAAACAGTGAACTGGAAGGGTGTACACTGCTATGCCTCAAAGACCAAAATCATGAAATGAGAATGCTGTTTATGAAAATTTCAGTATTTCAACACATAATGATGTGTATTTTAACAATAAGTCAAGGCGATGTGAAATTAATAGGGAATCTATGTATTAATTCACAAAACATAATATTGCCTTGCATAGCAAATAGTGAAAGCAAGCATGAGAATGGTGAACAGAACTCCTAAATTTCATAAAGAAAAGGATGCTAAAAAGAGTAAAATCTATGTTAGTCCAGGAATTGAGAATATATTTTATGCTATTGATAATTAATCACCATTTACTATTTTTCTCTATGTTTTATACAAATGAGAACACTAAGAGAATATGACAAGCATATAAAACAGATATGTTCTAACTGGATAGTTTGGAAGAAATAGGAAGCTAGGAAATATATAAGAATTTAATTAGTGCATACAGATATTATTTCATATTAATTCCATTTTAAGGGACTCATCCTATTTTTAAATTAAAAATCTTTTATTAATGTTATTTTAATATTTAACTTAAAACAAGCTTTCTAGATGTTAGCTTTGTTGCACAATACAGTAACAGCAAATAACAAACTGTGAAGGGTTTGCTAATGGAAGTCAGAAATGGAGGCCATGGCAGCACCTTTACCACACATTTTAACTATGAGGACAATGACTTTCTGTTTAGGCAACTGAGCAATAGTATTTACTAGACATCAGGAACATTGTAGTTGGAGCTTCACTTTGAATACATTAACTCATTTATAGTGAAGCCCAAATAATGGTAGGCTCATAAAACTGCTTTAGAAGCTAGTTTTTATTGGCTGTATTTTCCCTTGTATTGTCCAGATACCCAACTCTTGGATTATTCAGGTAAATTCATCAACTACTTCACAAGATAATATCCCTTGGTGTCTGCTTTCGAATAACACCAACACTAATTGAAGAGTGGAGATCAAATCTGCACATATACCTGCATCCACCATAAAACTTTCAACTGTTAGATATTCATTCTTCCCACACTCTTAATTGCAGAAATCTCTAATAACATGAACATGAACATGACACTATCTAAAAGCATATATTATACCTGAGAATTTATGAGATGCTTTTAATGTAGAGAAAAAAGAAAAGGGAAGGATTCTATAAAACAAATTCAATACACTTTTCTAAACCATATTCTTGAAAGTTAGACAGGACCACTATTCTATCATGCAGATAATATTTACAATAAGGTTTTGGTTGTATATTGTTAACCTGATAAGTATATTTTTATTATATATTGCTATTAAATGCATTAGGTGTCTTCCATTTCTCTTATTTTTTTCCTTTTAATTGCACAAATTTATTTTAACTTCTCTCTTTTCGCCTGTTGCTATCATAAACTTGTATTGAGATACAAGGTTTGACAATGAAGGACTTTGTCAATGAAGGAATGTGGTTTTTCTTTCAGACTTCTCAACTTCAGATGGTGGGTTTTATATGGGAGATCATTGCTTTTCTCTGTCCATTATTGTCTATCTTACAAATTTTTCTTTCCTTTGTGAAAACTAAAAAAAAAATAGTATTCCAAAGTTTGAATATTTCAATATGCATTACTGTTTTGTTTATTTTTATTGGAAAGAGTTTCTTCTCTTATACAACATATCCCAAACACAGTTTCCCCTCCTTCAACTCTTCTTGGATTCCCCCGCATCCACCTCCTTTCTGCCCCAGTGTTACTCCTCCTATATTTCCTCTTCAAAAAAGAAAAATCCTCTAAGGATAACAACCAAAGAAGATGAAACAAGATACAATAACAAGGCAAACACCCTTATATCAAGGCTGGACAAGACAACCCAATAGGTGCAAAAGATTCACAAGAGCTGGTAAAAACGTCAAAGATACACTCATTTTTACTGTTGATTCTCACAGAACACCAATGTAACAGTCCCAACATATGCACAGAGACCCTGGTGCTAACCCATGGTGACCTCATACTTGCCTTTTCAGTCTCTGTGATCCTATGTGAGCCCTTCTTAGTTCATTCAGTGGGCAATGTTCTCTTGGTGTCCTCTCTCCCCTCTTCCAAGGGGTTCCCTGATCTCAGAGGGAAGAACCAGTTGGTGACTGGCAATTTACATTCTCTGTCTCTGCATAATGTCTGGCTGTGGGTCTCTCCACCCAAAAGTGTCTGCTGTGATACATAGTCCCATTCACAGTATTTGCTCATAGAGTTTTTATTTTTATTTATTCTTCTCTCATACAGTACATCTGAACCACAGCTCCCCCTCCCTCAATAATTCCCATTCCCTCCCCAAACTTCCTTCTTCCCCTGATATAATTCTTTACCTGTCTCCCCCAGAAAAGAGCGGTCCTCCCAAGAACATCAAGCAAAATGACACAATAATATTTAATATTTAAAACTGCCAGACATAAATGCTGAGCTAAGGAAACGGTGAATGGAAGATGCCTTGACTTTATGAAGGACTGGCTTTATGTTCTACAGCATTAGATCAAACATTATCTTTTGAATATTTGTGATGACATTTTATCTTCCTCCAGAATCTGAACGTTATGAAATCATGTGCTGAGAAACACTGATTATTGACATTGTTAGAAGTTGTTAAGTTAGATGGTGCATGTTCAGCAGTTTGCCATTCAATAGCGTACTAGTCAGAAGCATTTTTGATATAGTCAAAGTAGGATAATACATTTTTTCTACTTACATCAGCAATTTTATCATTGTTAGTTTTTAAAAATACATTAATTTTTGTGATGCGCTAAAATGACCTTACACGTATTTGGCTAATGTGGAAAATTAATGTGAAATACTAAATATCTAATAACTGATGCTTTAATTTAAATTAAATTTAATATGTTAGTAATATCTCAATGTTTTTCACCTATTCTGCTGGGGCATAATTTCTTTACTTACACTGTTTTCAGAGTTTATTGGTAGGATGTTAAATTCGTAAATGAGTTGGGAAATGTTGTGTCCTCTATATTTTGAAAATGCTTGTGTAAATTATGTAATGTATTTAAAATAATATTATAGAAAAATTTAATGATGAAGTCATTTAAGACATTTTGACAATGTCTCTCTTTCTGTAGATGAGACTAAACTTGAAAACGGATATCTACCTTTTCTTGCCATGAGAGTACATGCATTAAAAGTTAAGAATGTAATTTTAATGGCATATATGAAAATATTCCTATAAAATATTTCATAACTATAGGGAAATTCAGAATTTGCATTCCATTACTGTTTTAAGCTATATTTTCAAGGAATAATTTATGTTTAATCATGTCCCCAGTATCTATTGAAACAGACTGCTTTGTATATGACTGTTATTTTTTCTTTTGTATTTATTTTTTTCTTTTATCTGATATAATTTAGAGTAATTATTCAATATACTGCTTGAATATTTATTTTTCTGCACTTTTATAAGTACCTCAGATTAAAATTAATCTTAGTTGAGGAGTTTTAAGAAATGGTTCATTGTCTAAAGTATGCAGTGCTCTTTCAAAAGACTTGAGTTTATTTCCCAATATTTCTAGTACTGACAAACTCCAAAGAAATCAGATGCCCCTGGTCTAGCACACACTGTCACTCACACACAATACCCTAAAGTCAAAATTATTTACATAATTTGAAATAGGATAAAACTGTAATTTTTAATTTAGTGAATAGAACTTTTATAATTAATATTTCCATTTCCCCAAATACAAGATTTCATATTTTATAATATTGGCATGAAATGTGTCTCCTCTATGTAAATCTATATATTTAGTACACATATATGTTTACATGTAAAAAAATAGAAGTGACAGAGCATTCTGGTGATAATCTGGTTATGATTTTGTGCTCAATATATAAAATATAGCAAACTAAAGGGATTTGGATTAATTTAGCATTAGTTTTGTGAGACAATCATATCAGGAAATTTATCAAACCCCAAAGTTGTCATTTACTGCATAAAGCACTATATTTTGTCAAAATAACTGTTGTTACATTTTATTATAACTGGATTATTCCAATTTCACAGCAGAAAATTATATTCCCAATGCTAATATAATGCACTTTATTTCAATTTAAAATAACATTTGTATTAAAAGTTTTCATTTTAGTATACATTGCTTCTCTTGTCATATATTGATATAGTTGTACAAGTGTTATATAGCACTAAAATATTAACATATAATCTCTATTTAAATTTCACATTAAATAATAATATCAGTAACAGGCACTAGTTAGTTCTCTGTGAATGTATTGGTCAGGGCCATCCAAAACAGCATTAAAAACAGCACAGGTTATTTGCATTGCTCTTTATTGGCCATGATAATTGTGTGCTAAAACCCTATTTCTAATGATACCACACACTTTGGGTATAGCTCACAGAGAAGTCAACCTCCATGGATCAGGAAATTCCTCTTTGGTCTCTGGCTTTCATAGCTCTTTAAGGAGCTATGTGGAATGTTTGGGAAGAAACACAATGGATGTAGTTAGTGTTGGACATTGCATGATACAGTAGAAACATACTGGTAATGTAGTATAAATGACATTAATGAGGAAAATTAACTGCTTCCTGATTGGATTTGAGTCCTGTTCCTCCAGAATCAATTTATTTTAGTTTCACAATGTCAGAATTAATGACTAGGGAAGTCATAGGCACAGAATATAGAACTTTTGATTTTTTTAAGCTAAATGGTTGCATTGTAAAACTGCCTGCTCAATATCCATGTTTATATAAATGTTTTTGTGTTGTTCTAAACATTGATTAGAAAAATTGTTATTTGCAGTGGGAGTGGTTATTACAGAGAATAAAAACAGTTATGTGCTGAAAATATGATGCAATGATTCTCAGCTGTGAATGGGGCATCTTTATCAAATTCTTTATCCAAAGCTCAGGGAACAATGTGGGAAAAGAAGTAAAATATTGTAGGGGCCACAGGATGAGGAGAGGAGCTCTGATATACTTTCTTTTAGACAAAGTGTGTGTTACACACATAAACTTGGAACAACTGTTATTACCAACACAACACAAAATCATTTAAAAATTCTCACTTGGGGAAAGAAGGACTTCTGAGACAGTACCCTTA
>LOEQ01006203.1:20049-33209 GCA_001685075.1 Bramus lutescens | reverse complement strand
TGTGTGTGTGTGTGTGTGTGTGTGTGTGTGTGTGATAATCACTTTGCTAATTCCATGTCAATTAATTTATGAGCAGTACTAACCGGACTCAGTTTGCTAAAAAGCAAACAAACAAGCAAACTATAATGACAAACAAGGAGGAATGGGAACTAGTGGAGAGATACCAAGGGGAGTAAGTGTGGTAAATATATGATTGAGATATAATGCCTGCATCTATAAATTTTAAAGAATAATATTTCAATAATATTTCAATGCTTATTTTCTGTGACTATCACCTAGTCAGACTGATAGTCATCCTTTGCCTTAGAAAATCTTCTCAGCTTTATGATGTCTCATTTATTAATTGTTGACTTTAGTTCCTGCATCATCAATGTTCTATTCAGAAAGTTGTAACCCATGTCAATGCACTGAAGCTTATCCTCACTTTTTCTTTTATAAGCTTTAGTGAATCTTGCTATATGTTGAAATCATTGAACCAGCTGCATTCGTGTCTTATGCAGGGTGAAAAGTATGGACCTACTTGTATTAATCTACATGTAGACAACCAATTTGATACACCATTTGTTGTAGATACTGTCTTTTTCCAGTGTTTATTTTTGCCTTCTTTATAAAAAATCAGGTATGCTTTTGTATTTGGATTTATGTTTGGATCTTCAGTTTGATTCAAATGTTCACTATGTCTGTTTTTAATGCCAATATCACATGGTTATTATTACTGTAGTTCTGTTGTACTGTAAGGGATGAAATAAGGGATGACAATACCTCTAGCAGTTCAAGATTGTTTGAAGTCTATAAACTCTTGTTTTGTTTTCTACCTATGATATTGAGAACTCCTCTTTCAATGTTTGTAAAGAATTGTGTTGGAGATTTGATTGAGGACTGCATTAAATCTGAAGATTGCTCTTAGTCAGATGGCCATTTTTACTATGTTAATCATACCAATGGATGAGTGTGGGAGATTTTTCTGTTGCAGGGTGCCACTTGTTCATCCTCCACTACCCAGACTCAAAATAACCACTCAAAAATGTATTAATTAAATCACTGATTAGCCAATCACTTAAGTGTATTGCTAGCTCACTCATATTTAGAATTAAAATAGTTTCCATTATTTTATGTTTTACCAAGAGGCTTGTGACCTACCAGCAAGGTTTCAACCAGCAGCTTGTATATTTCCCTTCTGGCAACTCCATGGCATCTCACTGTCCACCTACTATCTATCTATCTATCTATCTATCTATCTATCTATCTATCTATCTATCTAACTTCCAGACTGGCTATATTCTATTAAGTTATAGGCAAAAACCAGCTTCTTTATTAACCAATAAAAGAAATACATAGACATTCCCAAACCATTTCCCCTTTTCTGTTTAAATAAAAAAAAGGTTTTAACTTTAATAGGCAAAATTACATATAACAAAACAGGTATCAAATAATTACAGTTACAATGTTTATATCTATTTTATCTTTTATTATAACTAAAGAAAATTATGACTGTATATTTTTCAACTCCATCAAAGACTCCAGAAAGACATAATATTACCTAAGTAAAACAAAAGTGCACTTTAAACAGCTTCCAAAACTCGAGAATTGACAGAGACATCTTGCTGCTTGGACAGTCACCCAAAGTTCTTCTGTAATGTTGCAGCGTCTATCTTTAGCCTACAGGCCCATAGTATCTAGGAGACTTTTTCATGAAGCAGGAAATTTCAAAGATAGTTCCTCCTATATTGGCATTTGTCTGTCACTTGCTTCTGTGTCCTGCAAAATGTCTTACAGACTCTTTCATGAAGCAGGAACCAAGAAGGACCATCTCACCTTTAGGCAAGTTCAGCAGCCACTTTTCTTTTGGTCATGCATGTCCAGATCATATAGCTCAATATCAAGTAGTCTAGGCAAGAACAGTTTCTTGCCCAAATGGCTAACAAACTTCATAAGGATCCTCTTTGATGCCCACCTTCCTCTTGAAGCAGATTGGTGCTGCCAGGAGCAGATGTGTCTCACGGTTATAAAATCTTAAGTTTAAAACATTTTGAATGTTATATTATGTAGGTCTTTGAAAGGTTTGAAGATTAGCTATCTAATATATATATATATATATATAACTTAATTAACATGACTACAAGCTTGACTATTATAGATAGATATCTATTAATCTATATTTCTTAATTATGCATGGTTTTTTAAAATGAGGTGCACAAACACAATACATTATTCAAAAGCACAAATATACATATAACAAAATTGATCTTAAATTTGCATCATGAAACCAAAGTCCATGACAATGTAAATTTTTCATATCTATAGCATATTCCATTCAAATGTAAACAAACATTTAAAAGCAATATTTGAAATATATATATATCTTTTCCAGCCTGGCTATATTCTGGTATACCAGTGGTCAAAACCAGCTTTTTTAAACCAATAAAAGCAACACATAGACAGAAGAACTTTCCAAACCATTTTTCCATATTCTAAAATCTTCAATTTCTTCAAATATTTGATGCTTTTATTATTGATGTCTTTCACTTACTTGGTTATAGTTAGCCTAAGTTACTTTATATTTATTTGGGGTTATTGTGAAATGTGTTCTTTACCTGGTTACTTCTCAGTAATTTGTATATATAAGGACTACTGATTTTTCATATTAATTTTGTTTCTAGCCACTTTGCTAAAAATGTTTATCAGCTGAAGGAATATCATGGCAGAATTTTTAGGGTCTCTTATATATACTATAATATCCCTCCAAAATAAGAAAATATTTTTAGTTACTTTGTACCAGATATATTAAGATTCCTAAGAAAATTGGGAAATGAACTATTTCAAGACCTAGCTATACCCCCCTTTGATAAAAATATAAATATTTACATAAAGAAAATTTCATCCTACTACAAGGACACTTGCTTAATAATGTTCATTGCAGCCTTTTTTATAAAGTAAAAAACTGCAAACAACCATTTTTTCTATCAACAAAAATGGAAAATAAAGTAGTTTATATCTACAAAATACAGTATTACTCAACTCTTAATAGAATTGCATTATATAAGTTGAAGTAAATGGATGTAATTAGAAATAATCATCCTTGAGTGATAGTCAAGTAGAATTTGAGACTTGTGAAGACATATCAGATAGTGAAATATAGTAAGAAATCCAAATAATACCTTCAAATATGGTTATGTTATAGCCAAACAAACCTAGATATTGACTAATTCCATTATGAGAAATTATTGTTTCAAATAGCTGAACATTAATAAAGTCATTTGTTGGTAAAATATCTACTAATATATCTATGAGAATTTATAATGTTTATGTTTAAATTGTGAGACTGTTTATAAAATTCACATAAAAATTCAATATTATTTGTTTCCATAATATTTGATGAGGGGGAGAATTATTATCAGCCAAAAATTTACATTTGTCAATTATTCAAAATATTATTAAATTTCAAGGATAATTATGGGAGCTTAACAAATATAAAACATGTTAAGAAGATGAAATTGAAAAATCAAGAAAAAATAGAGTTATTTTCACATATATTTTAACAAATACACTTGTATCCTATTTAACTCATATTTGTGAGCCACTTGATTATTCTAAAGACATGATATATTTTAAAGGAATGTCCCACATTAAAGGCACTTGCTAAATGTTTTGCCTATAATTTTCATGTGTTTATTGTTTTTAACTGTCATTCTTTGCCCAAAAGCAGACTTTAAGGCATTCTAAAGGCTTCAATATATTTTTATTTATATAGAAAAAACTTAGCAATTTTTAGGCATTTCAAAAAACATACAAAATAAATAGATTTCTTAAATGATCTTGAAATAGAAGACAATTGAATAAATGGATACATGTCTCCTAGAATTGTCAATAGCCTATAAATCTATGACAATGACATATGTAAGTATCTAAATAATTAAATACTGAAGATGAGTATCATAATTACTAGAAAGGAATGTACTCATTACAAATGCACATAGTTTCTATTTTACATTCAACAGTCTTTAAAATTAGATAAAACTTGACAAAAAATACACAAAAATGTGTATAACCAAGTCTTAGATTGTAAGAACATTGAGCCTAAACTTGATAAATAAATATGAATTCACTTAATATTTGAAACAGTAAAATTTGTGACTGGAATCATGTCATTAATGAAATAATTAAATCAAGAAAGGGATGCCCTTAACTGATTCACCAATATTTTGATGTTACTGGATACCAGTAAATACCACTTTCTTTTAAAGTTCCTTAGAGAAGAGCAATGCCCACAGTGCAGATATTCGATGATGAGTTGGCTTGGCAGATTATACTTTTCTATAATAGATGATAAAATGCTATTGATATCTGTATGCCAGTTTTAATACCCTTCATACTTATTATCCTAAAATATACCTTGATGTAAATATTTACAGCATGGAAATCAAACAAAAAATAAAATCAAGGCCTTTTCTTCTAGAATTCTTGTTCAAACATCACCTCACGCATCATTTCTCATAGTGAGAGGAATGATACACAGCAAAACATATTTGTAATTATTTCACTGTGCATGGTTCACATTGATAAAAAGCTCTTATTGTAATGCAATAAAAAGGGTACCCAATATGTTATATAATGAGAGAGTACTCTGCAATCATAAATGGATTAGTGAGATGAATCCTCATCAAGCAAAAATGACCAAATTTTGTTGGAATTAGCTCTTAAACTTTAATATACAAATATGAAAGACATATATTGGGTCTTTGGAATAATTTTAGAATGGGAATTGAGGAAAAAATCTTGGCTGTCCCTGTTAGGAAGGATAATGTTCCAGTACCTGAGGCTGAGTGAGGTGGGCACAGTAGCAGATAAGATTACAAAAGTATGTGTCACATTTAGTCACCTTTTGTGCACTTATAGAAGATAGTGATAAGAACCTACAGATTTTCAAATTGGATGACAGGATCAAGGTGTTGCTTATTTGAAGAGTGTAGCTTGTGGTGTTGCTGTGTGGGAAATTTGTAGAGACATGGTTATTGCTTAGTATATTACTCTCATCTCCATAAGAATAGACAGCAACTGTGACAGAACAGGGGAAGTAGTCACCATAGTGTCTGTGATGTTCAATGTATCTCAAAACCAGAGCCGATAAAGAATTTAATGGTGGGAAATTGCAAGGTATCATCAGAATTACTAGCAAATTACTAAAAGCTGAGATTTGGGGAAGCTGAGTCTTTGGTACTAAATGTAAAATGGCTCATTTATTCATATACACATGATTTAGGCTTCTTGCATTATCTGTTGCTTTATTATGGCTTTTTACAACACTATTAAAATAAGCTTAACTCAGTTTTAGCACTTTATAGAGCCACTAGCATCAATATAACTTTTAAATATTTAGGTAAATAAATAGTGTAAATGCAGTTGTTATATTTTATGACTACTAAAAATTGTCTAAGTCAAAATGTTTTGATAATCGAGGTCATAAATGTACATTTTTCTTCACATATAGAATGATATTGCATGTTATTCATCTTAAGAGGTAGTATATGATGTTGGTGATAGAGATAATAGTTATAAATGTAAAACATTTTTGATAGTCTTCAGACACTGTTGAAATCAGAATTTGCCAGAAATTTCTCTCATAGATTTAATTAATAAGACATATCTATATTAAATAATTATATTTTGTTATCCTAGAAATGAGACAACTATATTGTTCAAGTTGTATCCTGATCTATTTTATACAGGATTATGTATACCATCATGTACAGTGTTGTCATGATTATGACTATTCTATTATGAAAAATCAGCACTAAGTTATTTGAAATTATCATTTTATTTTATCTACACTTACCCATATACATTAGAGTATCTGTAATAATTTGCCATAATAATCTTGATGATACACTATAACTACATATATAGAGAGAAATCATTTGCAAGTGTAAAACCTTAGAATATAATATCACCAATTTATAATGCAAAGAGAACATTATATTCCTGTTTATAGTATTTGCATTGAGTTTATAGAAATTATATATATATAATTTTTCTAAATCAAAGTGTATCTCATGTTGCTTAAGTAATAAAGAATTTTAGCATTTACATTAAGTAAAAATAGTAGCACTAGTAGATATGAAAACACTTTTGAACAATGTAGCATAAATACAGCATAATAACTTAAAATTTGATTCTATATGTTAAGGAGTATCATTTATTAACCCCTTTAAAAATTACATTCTTAAAATGTAACTAAAGGTAAATTAATTCTTTCAAAATTAAATGACGACTAAAAATGAATGCCTAGGAATTGATGAAATAATTTATACATCATAATTCTTAAAGAAAAATATGTTACTTTGAACATTGAAGGTAACATGACAAACTGTGATAAGAAATTGACGAATTAGACATACTTTGTATGTACAATACATAGAAAAACATTTTAAGATGAAAACAATAATCCGAACTATTTATATAATAATGGAATAATTCTTACTGTATGTTAAATAATCAAACACTGGAAATTAACAGATTATTGCCATTATGCAATCTTCAGAGCATGTACAAGCTTATTCTATGTTGATTGTTTACTTTAGAATCATAAGAATAGCTAAGTAGTACAAATTATATTCAGTTCCTGAGGACCTTTTAGTATGTTAGAGCAACTTTTTCATATTAATGTCCATTAATATCATGGGTGTAGATTCCAGTTTATATACATTTTAGAGAATGTATTTCATTTCATATTCCATTAGTTTTATTTTATATTTTTGTTAGAAATGTGACAGAGGTGCTTAGTGTTTTCATTACTTCTGACCAAGTCATGGGTGATATGGAGATGTCCCACTACTGATCACGTTAAATTGAATCACTTAATGAAGTTATTTATGACAGATTTCATTATTGTCAAGTTACTCATGCCAATTTTTGTGAAAAATATTTTTAACACTTTTATTAAGACAAAATTTATCTTAAAAGAAGCTGAATATAGAGTTATACAATATATCAAAATTAACTTTTGTTAAAGCAACATTGTATCTACTTCCCTGCTCTCAGAACCATCCTTCCTCTATCTCAACCGTCCGAACTCCCCAAGCTTTCTTCCTCCTCCCCTTCACAATTCCCTCTCCCTCTCTCCCCTTACCCCAACCCCACCCCCACCCACAAGCTCCTAACTTTTGCCTAGCAATCTTGCCTACTTCTGATGTACCCAGCTTTTTCCTTGAGCAGCTGAGGAGAGGGCGCCTCAACTGGTCCCATCCTATAGCCACACTGATGAATATCGTGCATATCACCATAGAACCTTCAGCTGGCAATGGATGATGGTAGAGACAGAGAGCCACATTGGAGCACTGTACTGAGCTCCCAAGGCCCAAATGAGGAGCAGAAGGAAGGAGAACATGAGCAAGGAAGTCAGGACCGCGAGGGGCGCACTCNAGGGGGGCAGGAGGTGGAAATTTTTAATAATAATAATAAAAAAGGAAAAAAATAAAGTAACATTGTAACCCAGTGTTTCACCATACTGTTTCTCAATATTAAAATCACAACAGTTTTTATATGAAGTCTCATTATTGTTTTCTAGGTAAGGCAACTTGGTGGTTATAGTAGTCATGGGTGAAGGTGGTGGTGCTGAGGGTAGGAATGATGGTGTTAGTGGTGGAGGCAATGATGATGGTGATGGTAGTGGCAGCAATGGTGGTGATTATCATCTGCTGGAACTCTAGACTTAAAGTGATTCATTCTTGTTTATATGGTGTAATGGCAAGGAAATGTCTTGAAGTCTTGTTCATAAAATGAAAGGACACTAATTCCAATTATTCTATTCATTGTATCAGAGCATTCATAAATTAGTTCCTCATAAACACCAACTTTTAGGACTACCTTCAAGGTATGACATTGATCTCTCCAACTTTGTTCTACTATTGTGTTATTAGACTTATACTTTCATTGTGTTGTATGTTGTTGTGGGAAGGCCACTTGTTGGTTCCCAGCTGCTCAGCCCCAGAATCATCACACAAAACTATATTATTTAAATCACTGCTTGGCCCATTAGCTCTAGTTTCTTGCATCTCAATTTAACCCTTCTCCATTAATCTGTGTATTACCATGAGGTTTTAGCCTACCAGCAAGATTTCAGTGTGTTTATCTCTGGTGGTGGCTCCATGGCTTCTCCCTCTGACTCTGTCTTCCTTCTCCCAGCATCAAGTTTAGTTTTTCCTGCCTAGCTCTTTTCCCTGTGCTGACTCACGACAGTTTCTTTATTAACCAATGGTATTCAAAGCATACAGAGTGGTATCCCACATCATCTCTCCCTTTCTGCTTAAGTAATAATGAAGGTTTTAAATTTTAACATAATAAAATTACATATAACAAAACAGGTAACAACCTATAATTACAGTTATAATGTTTATATCTACTTCATCTTTATCATAACTAAGGAAAACTATAACTATATATGCTTCAACTCCACCAAAGACTCCAGATGGTTATAACCTAAGTAAACAGTAATTGCATTATAAACAACTTCCAAAACTCTAGAATTGACAGAAAGCTCTCATTTCCTGGATAGGCAAAGTTGTTTTTTTTTTTTTGTTNTTTTTTTTTTTTTGTACCATTGAGGCATCCATCTTTAGCCTTCAGGCCCATTTCATCTAGCAGACTTTCCCACGAAGCAGGAAATTTCAAAGACAGTTCTACTTATAATGGAAGCTTGTCAGTCACATTTTTTCTGAGTCTTGCAGAATGTCTGGCAAACTCTTTCATGAAGTAGAAACCCTGAAGGATCATCTTGCCTTTAGGTGAGTTCAGCAGTCATTTCTCCGTGGGTCCTGCATGTCCAGTACATCAAGCAGTTCAGGCAAGAGCAGTTTCTTGTACAAATGTCTAACAAACTCCATAAGGAGCCTCTTTAATCTCCATCTTCCACTAGAATTAGATTGGAGCTGTCAGGAGTAGATGGGTCTCACTGTCATGAAAATTCTAAGTTCTTAAAACATTTCAAATGACATATTCTGAAGGTCTTTGAAAGATCTGAAGAATGCCTATCCATCTGAAATACAACTCTGTACATCTAGAAAATCTAACTAACATGACTACAAGTATGACTATTATAGATTATTATTTATTAACCTCTATTTCCTAATTTGTATCAGTAGAGCAAGATCCATACCAATGCAAATCTGTACAGAATATCCCACTTTAAATATGAACAAACATTTATAAACAATATTTGGGAATAAGGGAATAGTTCTTCTCCAAATCTTCCCTGCTGTTTATAAGGTGAAGTAATTTTTTGGGGTGTTCACAGAGACCTTTTTAAGGGTCTTGGTCCATCAATCCACATTAGTGTGGAAGTATTCCAAAAGTTCTCATCCTCTGTAGAAACAAAAGAAGAACCTCTTTTCCAAAGCAACTTATCCTTAGACTCAAATTTTGTGAGTTATAAAACCTTTGAAATATCTATGCTGGTTTAGTTTAGCAGCCCATGCAATGAAACATGTCTCTGTACTTGGCTCCTTTACTGTCAAATATTTCAAAGAAACCACAATAGCATATAGCATGTAAACTTAATCTCTAACATTATTAAGTGGCTTTGGCACTGGCACACTACTAATCTCTTCATTCAATGCTTTTATTAACATGTTTAACTTGATTTCAAAACTAAATAGCATTTTATTAAGGGAAGTAAGTTTTTCTCTTACCTTATTTTCACAGACTCCACTAACATCAAAAGGAACATTTTTCCAGATTCTTTCATGAGAGTTGTTTCACACATTTATGATGAATTCAAATTGTTTTGTCATATTCTATAGTCCATTTTTGGATTCTTATAGCTCCTTATGTAATTTATTTCTAATTTGCATTCAATAAGTTCACACATTTTCTTATAATGTTCTATGGATTTTGACAAGAACATAATGTTATACATCTATGTTATGATATAAGAATAGTTTTACACTCTAACACATCTCATTTTTCTGACATCTTCAACATTCTCCATTTCCAATCCATGGAAACTAAAGATATTTTACTATCTCTAATTCTTTGATATTTCAGAATGCCACAGAAGATGAAGCATGCATGGTATAGCCCTACCTCACTGGCTTCTCTGCAATGTGTATTTAAAAATCATTTATGGTTTCTGCTACTTAATTTTATATTCTGTTTTTTATCTTCTTTTATTTTTAGATTTTTTATTTTTATTTTTTTCCATTCAAAAATTTACACTCCCTCCCCTCCTCCCATTCCCCTCCAGCTGCCACACTCACCCTCCTCCCTCCCTCTCCCTCGTTAAGAGAGGGCAGGTAAACTTGCCCTGTGGGAAGTCCAAGGCCCTCCCTTCTGCATCCAAGCCTAGGAAACTTTGCATCCAAATAGACTAGGGTCCCCAAAAGCCAGCAGTAGAAACAAGTCCCAGTGCCTTTATCAATGGCTTCTCAGTCAGCCCCCTTTGTCAGCCACATTCAGAGGAACTAGTTTGATCACATGCTCATTCAGTCCCAGTCCAGCTGGGTTGGATGAGCTCCCATTAGCTCAGGCACACTGTCTCAGTGGGTGGACCAACCCCTTGCAGTCCTGACTTCCTTGCTCATCTTCTCCCTCCTTCTGCTCTTTGGCTGGACCTTGAGGGCTCAGTTTTTTGCTCTGATGAGGGTCTCTGTCTCTATCTCCATCCATAGCTGGACGAAGATTTTATGGTGATATTTGAGTTAATCATCAGTGTGTGATAGTAGGACAAAGGCCAGTTCAGACATCCTCTCCTCTGCTGCCCAATGACCTAACTGGGGACATCCTCATGGACATCTGGGATCCTCTCTAGAGCCAAGTCTCTTGCCAACCCAAAATGATGAATATGGTATTACTCACTCATTAGTGGACTCTAGCCATAAACAAAGGAATTAGGCCTATAGTTCTCAAGCCTAGAGGGACCAAATGACAAGGTGAACACTAAGAAAAACATATATAGATACTCTTGGAAATTGGAAACAAACAAGATTGTTGGGCAAAAGTTGTGAGCATGATGGAGGTGGGGGTAGGGGTGGGGGTTGGTTTGGGAAAGGGGAGAGGGGGAGAGAAAATGGAGAAAGGAAAGACTGGAGAGAGCTTGGGGGAGTGGGAGGGTGGAGATGAAGGAAGGGTGGATATAGGAGCAGGGAAGAAGATATCTATATTCTATTTTATATTATTATGCTTATGCCGGAAATTTCTTTATAAAACTATTTACTGAAAGTCATCATAATTATTTCCAGTTTTTAGTGATTATAAAGTTCTATAACTTACTTTTCGTACAGATTGTATAAAAATGTATTTTAAAGGTATCTTATAATAATTGTGTTTTATGTTAAATACATAATTATTTCATGTGATACTGAAAATCATTTTCAAAATTATTGTACCATTTGGAATTCTGATGTAGGAGGGTCTTCTATCTATCTGTAGCTTTCATTGGTTAATTAATAAAGAAAATTGCTTGCCCTGATAAGTCAGAACATAGGTAGGCAGGGAAGACACAACAGAATGCTGGGAGAAAAAAAAAAAAGCAGAGTCAGGCAGATGCCGTGAAGCTCCGGCCTGAGATGGACATAGGTTAGAATCTTCCCAGCAAGCCACGACCTTGTGGTAAACACAGCTTAATAGAAATGGGTTAATCAAGATGTGAGAATTAGCCAGTAAGAGGCTAGAACTAATGGGCCAGGCAGTGTTTAAATGAATACAATTTATGTGTTGTTATTTCAGGTAAAAAAAGCTAGCTGTGTGGGAGCTGGGCAGGACAAAAAGCAGGCCTTCTCATCTCATCACTACAATTGGCACCAACGTGGCCAATTAAATCCACTTAAAAACATGAGGAGGCCTAAAAAAAGAGAGAGGGGGGAGTTTAACACAGCTTTTTCCTATTTCTGGAAGGGTGCTGAAGGGAAATTTTCCCGATTCAGCAATAGCAGCAGGAAAAAAAAAAAGCCGTGCCATTTTAAAATGTGGCTTCCTGGGCCCTGCTGCTGGTTCAAACTCTGGCTATGGTGCATTTCTGGGCCAGGATGTTTGTGTGCCCACTCGGGGTCAGGAATAAAGTAGCTGAAACCATACCCATGGCTTGGCTCTTCCTGTCTGGATTGGCAGTGGGATCAGGTCTACTAGAAAGTGGCAGTTTTGAAATACCAGTTCCTGGGCTGTGCTGCCATTGCGATCTCTGTCTGGCTACTGCAGGAGACAGAATTTTTGAATGCAGCATTTGGAGTAGTCCTACTATTTGTTTGATGGCAACTAGACTTGCTATGTGCCTTAAAGGGGGACATTGCCTGCCACAGCTCAGAGGCACAAGCAGCTCCAACATGCTGGTGGTACAATATGCATGGCTCTGAGGCACTAGTGGCTCCGCCATGTTGGACTGGGCGTGGTAAGCCCGCAGTACCTGTTTTTGACCTAGGAATGTCACTGCTTAGATTCTTAAACGCTTAGCGATTTAAAAGCACAAAGCAAGAACAATGCAATAGGACAGATTCAGACATAAATGACCTCTAAATGGGTCATAGTGTTAGATAGACATACGTAGGTTTAGGAGAGAGAAGAAAAAAGAAAATGGAAAATAAGGTTAATGCCTTAAAAAAGGGTAAAGTCTTTAAAGAGACAGAGTAAATATAGTTATAGATTAAAAGAAATAAAGAAAAATAAGCCACGTAAAAATGGAAAATTCACAGAGTTTGGATTCTGTATATTGTATTTTTGAATTTTTTGACTATGAAGGAGCTAAATACAGAGAGAGACTTTTATTGTGTGGTCTGCTAAGCTAATCCAACACGTGTATTATAAAGCTATCTTGACTTCAAAATTTGGATCTAAGGTTATGATACTTTGGAAAAGTTCTTCTTTTGTTTTCACAGGGGATGAGACCCTGTGGATTGCTTCTATACCAATATGGTATGGTAGACCATGCCCTCCTGAAAGGTTGCTGTGAACACCCTAAAAAAATTATTTCACTCAACTGACAACTGAGATGAACCTGACACACAGGTTACACCATGAAAAACCTGATTAACAGCACCCCTATACAGCAGGAAGAAGTTTGGAGAAATAACTAAGTCCATATTCCCAGATGTTGTTTATAAATGTTCTTTTACATTTAAAGTGGGATATGATATAGATATGAATAATTTACATTGGCATAAATTTTGCCTTATTGA
>LOEQ01006203.1:3846-19432 GCA_001685075.1 Bramus lutescens | reverse complement strand
GATAACTGTTTTGTTATATGTAATTTTGCTATGTTAAAGTTAAAGCCTTCCTTTCTGTTTAAACAGAAAAAAAGGAAATGATGTAGGAGGATCTTTTATCTATCTGTTAATTAATAAAGAAAACTGCTTGGCCTGATAAGTCAGAACATAGGTAGGTGGGGAAGACAGAACAGAATGCTGGGAGAAAGAAAGCAGAGTCATGTAGACGCCATGAAGCTCTGGCCCGAGATGGATGTAGGTTATAATCTTCCCAGCAAGTCACGACCTCGTGGTAAAACACAGATTAACAGAAATGGGTTAATCAAGATGTGAGAATTAGCCAGTAAGAGGCTAGAACTAATAGGCCAGGCAGTGTTTAAATGAGTGCAATTTATGTGTTGTTATTTTGGGTGTAAAGCTAGCCATGCAGGAGCCGGGCAAGACAAAAAGCAGGCCTGCTCGACTCATCACTACAGAATTCATAATAGCAACAACTGAGAATTTCTAATTATTATTCTCAGCACTAATTATAGTTTTCATTTATTTATAATTATTATTTATTAGTATTAACAAGAAGGGCAACTTCCACTTTCAGGCATACTCTCACTACAGGATAGTATTAAGAGTGACTTTAGAAGCTTCTTTCCAATGTTTCTTCATTAGTGTGTTATATATTCAAAGACTTTTGTTTTTTATTTTATATGTTTGCTTTTTACTTTTTACTTTGGAAAGATGCATCATATATACTAAAGTCAAGTATTTTCTATGATATACAAATATCACACATGTCCTGTACCTAGATATTTGTCCGTATTGTAAACATGGTAAGTATTTATAGGAAGATGCTTTCAATACTGTTAATTACAGCTCACCATCAGTGACATATGGATGTTTTATATACAACATTTATTTAAAAATCTTAAATATTTTACATTATGTTATATTATAGACATTTTGTATATTCCTGTAGTTTACATCATCTTTGTTCTATGTTTAAACATAGCTGTATAATATGTGTGGTCTCATTATTTGTATTTTTTTCTACATATGGTTGCTTTTTTATTTATGCATTCATTCATTTTGTGACACTAAAGATCTATTCTACTTGTTCCTGCTTACCCAGCACTTTGCCACCAAGCTGCATCCCCAAGTATATTCATATTTATATTCAAATTCAATGACTTAAAAATAAATCAGTGCCTATGTTTGTATGCATCTAGATATTTAATAGTTCTATTTAATGTCCTCATTGCCCTCATCCTTATTCTTAGGCTATTTTGCTGACTGTTTTTGTTTCTAACTGTTTCCACACACAGTATATAACTAGTATTTAATTATCTGTAAAAATGGTTCTTTATATTTTGGCTTGGGACCTACTAGAAATTAAGATCAATTCAAAATATGACAGAAATATGACCTCAACAATTTTATGTATTTTAATTGAAGAATTTTAGAAAAGCCACATTTCTATAGAATTTTCATTTTATATCTTACACATGAAGACCATATATATATACATATATATATATATATGGGTACAGATTTAGATATACAGAGAGATATAAATAAGAGTACATAAGGGAAAGATAGATGATAGACAGATAGATATTCCTATGTATATATTATGGATATTCTTCCTTTTCTACTATAAAAACAATTACTCTGCCTTCCACTTTCAAGAGGTCCCTCATAAACTCCTTCTAACCACTCTATCCATTCAAACCTCCCACCTCTTTCTATAGGGTTAGACAAGAAACTTTTCATAATGTCTTCATTTGTTCTCCTCAACAGACCAGATGTATCCCAGGTCACACAACCTGCATCTGGTCTAGTCTATCCTCATTGCCTATCCTGCAAACAGTATCTTGGTCCCTGCTAGAAAATCCTTTGATATATATTACCAAGAAAAAAAAATATATTCCAAAAAAAAAGCCATTCAAATGCCACAATCACCTATTACACCAGCAAGATCTACCCTCACACTCCATTTATGGGCCAGGAATTACATCCGACACTTGAGTCAACTCAACTTTATATATCTGACACTGTTTGTAGAACCAAGAACCAAAGAATAGAGAGCCCAGAAAGCTAGGATAATAACCTAACCTTACTGGTAAACAATACAAAACCTTCTGGTAATAGTTTGCTGTACTAATAGATCAGAGCCTTATTTGATCATCATCAAAGATACTTCCTTCAGCAGCAGATGGGAACATCTGCTGAGACCCACAGACATTATGCATAGGGAAATAGTCTAAATAGTATGCCTCCATCAAATTCCTTCCCTCAGAGCTCAGGGAACTAAGCAGAAGAGGCAGAAAGTATATAAGAGGCAGGGTTGATGGAAAAAAAGTATAAGAACAAGGCACTTTGATTTAACTAAGCAAGGTTTGTATGAACACGCAGAGAATAAAGGAAGCACAGGGCATACATGGAGCTACACCAGGTCAACTGCAAACATTTTATGGCTGCCAGCTCTTATTTCTATGGGATTTCTGAATGTGTGAAAGAGTGGTTATTTGATTCTTGCTCCTGTTCTTAGAACTCTTTTCCTTCTGTGGGGTTTATTTCTCCATCCTCAATAGAATGTTTTTGTACTTCATCTTGCAATATTTCATTTTATCATGTTTGGTTTTTATATTTAAGAAGGCTGTTGCTTTTTAATGAGAGATAGAAAGGGAATGTGTCTGGAGGAGAGGGAAGGTGGGGAAGAACATAGAGAGTAGAGGGGGTAATATATATATTCACTCAACTTTATACACCTGACACTGTTTCAAATTCATGGTTTATTGTTTCAGTAATTCTTGTTATATACATACTTGTACATAACATATATCTAAATAAAACCAGCTTGATTTATATATTGTTTCTGTATACATGTTTACGGGGCTGAGAATTTATTACTGGAAAATCAATTGGTGTTTTCTATATATGACCGCTAACTACACTCTAAATAGTTGTCCTCATACCCAGATATATGTGAAGACATTAACCTTCAACAAGAAAACTACGCTTGGAAAAATAGGAAAACCACTACAGAAAACCATAAACAATTAAAATGTAAAGGTGTGGAATTCAGTCCTCGAGATATATCTGCTATCAATGCTTGCACCTATGGCTCAGAGAACATTGTATAAGAGGGCATGGAAAGATAGTAAGAGGAAGAGGAACAAAGAGTTTGCTCACAGTGTCTCTACATGGTATCAGAAGTTTCATCCATAAAGTCTTACCAGCATGAATGCTAAACAGGAGCTGCACAGAAAAGCAGCAATACACAAACAAATGGATATGGGGTATACCCAGGAATCCTTGCCACAACACAAGGCAGTAGAAGCTTTTGAGGAATACTGAGAGAATAGAACTTATCTTTCCCAGAAAAGAGCACACCAACTGATTTTCCAATAGCAAATGTTTAGTCCTGCAAACATATATACTAAAATAATATATAGATCATGTTGGTTATATTTATATGGATGTAGGTGTATGTATATGATAACAATTAATGAGAAATAAACCCTGAAATTAAAAGAGAATAAAAATCAGTAAATGGGAGTTTGCAGGTTGTTAAGCAAAAGAAAAAATTATTTTAATTATATTATAAATTAAAAAAATAATTAATATTAAGAACAAGAACGTCTAATATGCTTAAAAACAAATATGAGGATAGTCTTTCTCTATTTCTATTTCGGATAGTAGAAGTAATCCAGTCTTCAATGTCAGTTATGAACTAAGTGAAAGTTTTGTTTCTTTAGCATATTTACTTTTTATTAAGGAATATCATTTGGCTTATTGAATTTTGAGGAATCATTTAGTAAAGGGAAACTAAAAGTTGTCAAATCACTTTTGCCCACTTGTCAACACAGTTTTTTTGTTTTGTTTTGATAATTGGGGGTAATGTAATAGTCATTTCATTTGGCTTGAATGCATTCATTCTTTTGTATATTGCTTACATGTCCTAATTTAATTAAATAACTACAAATGAATGTCAATGAGATAAGTTTAAACATAATTTTGTATTGTTCATTATTTGTATAAAGTTTGTTTAAATTTTGTATAATTTATATAATTACTGCTTAATAATAATGCTGTGTGATAATGACTCTCATTTATTTCTAAATTCTGAAAAAGACAGAAGCAAATTAATACTATGAATTTCCTTCTAAATAAGTTCTCTGTATTGCTAAAATATTAGGGTATGTATTACTTCAGTTCAGAAATTTTAAAATTCCTTTTGAGAACTTTAGTCAAGAAGTTTGAGTCATTTATTATTGGAAAAGCTATTTAAGATGTCTAATTTTAAACTAATTTGAATGTTTCTGCGTTTTATTCAACCATCCTTTAATTATGATTTAATTTTTAGATACATGTACATATATATATATANATATATATATAATGACAATACATTATTATGTCTTGATGAATATCCTGGGACTTGTATAGATTGTGTCTGCTGTTGTAATTGGGTGAATTAATCTAATAATAACAATGTTAACTGATTGGCATATGGATAAACTCTCATTAAAATCATTGAATTAATAGAAAAAGAAGACTTGAAAGTAGGAGGGTGGATGAGAGAAAATGAGAAAAGAGAAAATGTACCTGAAATGAGTAGAATTGTATAATATCTCAAAAAATAAAAGACTTTGAATTGAGAAAATTTAAATGTAGGACATATAAATACATAGAGTATGAAAATAATTCACTTGTTGCATATAAAAAAGACAAAATAAAGTTCCATTATTTCTGGATAAATATTAAATTTGTATTAACTACCTGTATTCTCAGCTATAAAAAAAGAAATGGACAGGGACGTTCAATTGCCTTTGGCAACTCAAGTCTCTGTTCTGGGATCATAAGTCATACTGTGTTCATCCCTATAGAAGTTCATCAATGTTGACTGAAATGTTTTCATTTTCTAAAACACAGCATTTTATCCTTATATGTACTTTGCTTATATCAGAGAACTTACCAATTAGCCATCAGTAAAATGTCCTTTTAATTGTTCAGCTTACTAGTAGATCAGTCCTATCAATGTATATTGAAAACTTCAATCATGTATTTCAAATATACCTATATTTTATTTTTGACATAAAGACTACATGCATGTTCAAGTACTTAGAAATGTTCATTGCATAGGAAGGTATACTTTTACAAAGCAGGAGAATAGTTTATCTATATTAAAAGTCCATCTCAAAAAAGACAGTAAGGTATTTTTTTCATAATTAATATTGCTTTATTTTATTATGTAACATAGTAGTAATAATACCATGCTCACTCAATTTGGAGGAAGACATAGATTAGAGATCTTCCATTAATTGTTTTCCAATTAGATCTAAGAAAGATAATACAGAATATTAGGTACCTGAAAAACAGGGTCATAAATTCTTTGTTTTCTTTTTCTCAAAGTAATTTTAATGTGTACATTCATATAACAGGATCTTAAAATAATAATGTTTCTTTTATAATAGAATTTAACAATAATACCAGTAGTACTTACTGGATGAAAAATGATGAGAAATGCATATCCTCATTTTTATTTTTAGCTTGACTATATTAAAAATGTTTACAACAATAAAGAATAATAAAATCTATTTATGTTCAAATATATCAAATAATTTTTAAATTATGAACTCTTTATGATGAGTGCTTTATGATGTATTTCCAAGTTAAACTAAATAATTAGCACTGTATACATTTATAACACTAGATTATTTTATAAAGAATTTAAGGCCTTTAAATTCAGAATTAATCAACATACCATATGGCATGTCCTCATTCACTCTTTCATAGGGATAGCTTATCATTTATTTATCTTTCCCTCTGGTGTATCCAAATATTAATATTCACAAGTAATTTCCTCTCCTGTTTGTAGAAATCAAGGTGAATAATGGCCATAGACAGGTGTGATGAACTAATACTAATAACATACTTCTGAAGGTTTTTTATATTAGTACTTCTTACATATGTATTCAGTATATAATTTTCTTAATTTTTCAAATAATATTGAGTATTGTAAAGATTCATTGTGTGTCAAGCAAAGCCTTTTTGCTTGAAATAACAAGTTAATTTTACGGTCATAGCCAAATAAATATGTAAGTAATTATAAAGATTATACTATACATCATTCCTATATGCATACTCTATTCTTTCTCTTATGGCAATAATATACAAGTCTAAGAGTGTGAAGATTGAAATTTAACTGCAATGTTTCAATTTTATAGTTTTAAATAAGAAAGATATTTTTTAATAAATTTAATCAAAATTTGTAATTAATGAAATATGTGTACTATTTGAAGATTTGGCAAGTGATTATATGTAATATCACTTAAATGAAAGCTGTTTATTGTTCCCCAAATAACAAATCACTTATTGTCTCTAAAGCAGCATATAATTCTTAAAACTGTACTCAACATAGTGTACCCTTGCCATCTGAAATTCTACAATAATACCCACATAGAGACAATGGGTTGAAACAATCCCATATTTTCTTTTAAAAACCTGAGGTCTTTTACAGAGAGGAAATATCTATCTTCCTACTTTCATGTAAAGTTTTGCATATACTTGTGTGTATGTATGTATTTACATATGTATGTATCTGTGTGTGTATATATATATATATATATATATATACTCATGTGTTTCTTGGTATAAAAGATGAAGCTGACTAGGAATGTCTTATTTTCATACATTGTTTAGCTTGACATTCACATCATTCCACCTGTTCCAAACTACGCATACGTTTAATTTCAATTGACATTCATGATTATCTAGAAGAATTAAAATTAATAGGTAATTGGGATATTCTGGTTAAAATGAGGAAAGTTGTTTACAGAATAATACGACATATTTTTGTGGTTGAAAGAATATGCAACACAATGAATATTTAATGAGGTGTTACTAATTGGAAACCATCAATTAAGCAAAGTAATTTCCTTACCTGCTACCTCCTATTACTAAAACCATGATCTAAAATATTCTTATATATTTTCTTTTGCTTTACAGTCAATGGTCTTCTGTCCGCAAAACTATGTCTATACATTTAGTTTAAGCCTTTATTATTTGAATTTATTAGGAAATCGTCAAAGATTAAACCAGAGTCTGCAAGAGCATGTATTCTCTAGGGAGTTGTGATTGCTATGTTTACAAAAGGTTAAATTCTTCAGGCCTTATTCATTTAATATCTTCCATAATGTAAAATTCTATAATGAAACTTTTGCAGAACACTTATTGATAGATAAATGAATACAATATGCTCATTTTGCATAAAACAATAATACAGAAATTAGAACAGTAGAAGTAACCTACCCTATAAATATATCTTGTTCCATTGAAACTAACATGAAATGAAGACCTAGGAACTTGTTCCATATACTTTGTATTATTTAACTATATTAAAGTTATGTACTTTCTAAACAATTGATATTGATAATTTCTATAAAAATTAAGATTTAACATAAAGTGCAGGCAAATATGTAGGGTATTTCAAAATATTGATGTATTTGTGTAATTTAATGTCCTTGAAGGTAGAATATACTGAATATGATAAGTGCAGTTCTAGTCACAGGAGGCCCACTATTCATATGTGACAAATTTGTTCTCCATTGTTTTAATTGTTCTTAATTAAGGTCACTTATATTTCTGAATTTTTTTGCATTAAAGAAGAAAAGTATAGTAATGTGATCAGCAGATGTCTTGAATATCTTGTGGAATATAATCTACTACTAAACTTCCTGCAAGTAAGATTGACCTGCATACTAAAGCATACAATATCAGGCATATCAAGTTTGCATCTGTAAAAATGTCTATAAATCCAGTATCATTCTCCTACAGTTTTTTTGGTTGCGGAGTAGATACTATTGATGCCATATACTTTGCCTTCTCTCTACTACAATATGAAATTTGGATTAATGAAATCTAGAAGACTAAATAAGATTGCTATTAGAGTTCATATTCCAGATGAAGATTCTTTTTTATTTTCTATGCTGTCATAGCATCAATACTATCATTTTGTTTTGCTGATAGTGAGAAAACACATGACCAAAATAACATAATGAAGAAACTGTTTATTTTGACTCACAGTGTGAAATTGTAGTCCTCCGTTGTAGGGAAATCACAGTGGGGAGATTGTGAAAAATAGGTCACATTGTTTCTACAGTCAAGAAGCAGAGAGGTAAGTTAAGTGCTTAAACTCATTAACTTTTCTAATTATATTCACTGGCAGCACAGCACAACAATGTTGATGCCCAGATTTAGGGTGTGTCTCCCAATACCTAACAATCTAATCTAGAAAATTCTTAGCAGACACAACCATGTTGATTGAAAATCAAATCAAATATTGACAATTGAGCTTGATGTCATAACTCTACCCTTTGTCAGCTTGGCATTCCCAGATAATATTGTTATATTCTACCTCTTGTTTCCATTGGATCATCACCATCTAACAATGAAAAATGTAATGGAAAGAAAACAAAAGACCACATAGTATTTAGTAGTTTCACCTCTGTTCAATACTCAGGGCTGTCTTCAAAGACAACACAAAACCTCATTTATGAATTCACATAATATAACACCTCATTTTATATTTGCAACTCACAATGGGAAATAATAACGATTTCTACTCTAAGAAACATAAACCAGTGGATAACAAAGAAAGATCAGAAGCACTGACTGGAAGAAACATAAACCCTTGCAGCCACATGTCTGGCATTTGGGTCTTTTAGTTGGTATAGCTCATATCCAAAGCGCTTGAGAACATCTCCAGCACGTATTTTTTCTTGAGTTGACCCCACTATAAACCTGTAGTTTTCCTCATTTATTGGGTCTTAATTGTTTTATATCCATGGATTACTAAGTCATTTCTTGTAGGTACTCCAACATTGACACACGTTGGCTTCACATCTCCTGTGAACCTGTTGTAGAAGACTCTGTGACTCCCTTAAGCCAATTACCTTTCATGCATACTAAACTGTTATTAATGTTCAGGATCTGGACTGAGTTTTTCCAGATTCTTTTCCTCTTAAGAATAAATAATAACCTACACAGTTTGCAAAGTAACAGTGAGAATTTATTTAAAATTTATAAAAGCATAGATTATAATATACTTTAAGAGACCATCAAGCCACAATATTAATGATACTAAAAAGTCTCAGTTATTATTTGAAGTTTCTTTTAAGAAAGTTGAAGATATAGAGAATTTGGTTACTAGGACAACAGCTCTGTTCCTAGATTTTATTCATTTATTTTTAAGTTCACAGATAGTCTAAAATAAAAAAAGAAAGGAAGGAAAATTAAAGAAACATTTACTTCATATTTGTCACTTTCTAAATAAGTCATGATCCAAACACCTCTGAATAGTTTCAGAGAAAGTTGGGGATATCTGAAAATTATTTAATGTAACTAATTATGTAATCAAAATGAAGTCAAACGACGGGGTACAATTTATCTTGAAGTAGTAATCTTTAAAAAGAGGTTGCTGATGTAACAGTTGCAGCATGTTTACCAACCACCTTCTGAGCTCGAGATACAATCTTCTCTGAAAACAAGCAAACACTTTAGAAGGTGTGGTTTCATAGCCCCCAACTTCCAACATTCTGGAGGCTGATTCTGGACTATTATTATTTAGAGGATAGCCTGAGATAAAGAGGGAAAAAATGTGTCTAAGAAAACTTATATAATTTCAAGTTTAGGCTGAATTTTTAGTAAGTACTTCTCACTCTGTAGTTACTAGTCGTTCAGGAGCTTTTTAATACTGTGTACAACACTACTACCATGCAGAAAATTATTGTAATACTATTTGTAGCAAGACAATTAGAAATGTCTATCAGGTTATAGCCAAAGGTTGACTTAAAGTTTCTTGGTTGTTAACAGAAAGGTAGGCATACGATAAATTAGTGCAAGTGCCCCATTGTGTTCTTTCCTGAAGGATCAGCTTACTTCCTCCTGTGTTCCCTTAACTGATTTTAGCATCATCACTTTTTCCTTGAGCTGGTTGTTTTTCTGTGTTCCTCAGAGTTAAAGTTGTTTATGGAGTATGTGTGGTTCTCAGTTGTTTCCTGTTAAAAGTCTCAAGACTTTACCTTTGACTTTCTCCTACTAGTGCAGGGAGTTTAGAGTGTATCATTTCCTTGGAGGTTCATTTAATGATACAGTCAATGTTTGCTGTCAGCTGCTCTGGGCCATTGATTGCAGTTTCCAGATTATTAACTTTCTCTGCTAATTTGTCCAATTTAGATTTCAAACCTTTATGGCCCCTTTGCATACTATCTGTCTTTTTGTCAATTTTCATTAGTGGGGCATGAGTGCAAGACCATTAACGGCAGGTCTATAGCTTTATCTGATTGTTGTACCACCCACAGAATGTTCTGGGTATTGACTGCAAAAAGCAATTTAGGTAGTATTCATGCTAATAATTTTTCTAGATACGTTGATCTCATTCTGGCCATTAAAAAGCCTTCTCAGTAAAAGAAAATAAGTCAAATACCTTTATGGCAGATAAATCATCTTTCAACTAGATGATTTCACCTGGTATGTTTGAAATCGATTTTATTTTGTCTTATCAAATTCAATCTGTTTCAAATAAAGAACACTACATGTTTCTTGAAATATACTAAGATAATCAGCTCAAACGACTAGTTTTATTTTCCTTACTATTTATTTTATATTTACTTATTTACTGTGTGTGGGAAGGTGTGTGTGGGGTGGGTATGACAGTGAATGTGGTTAGAGGACAGGTTATGGCAGTAAGCTCACTATTCCTACTGTGTGGGTCCTGATGATAGAATTCCATTTGTCAGCATTCCTTCATCCACTGAGATATCCTTGGTCTGTATTATCTTTTCATGTCAAATTCAAGCATGGTGATATATTTTAGAATATTGATATATGTTATGGTAGAATTTAAAAGTTGTTGAATAAAACTGAAACCATCTTAGTTTTTTGATTATTAGATATGTATTAAAATGTAGGTTTTTGAATAACACTGTAGAAATGTTTTACACATTTTTCATATTACTTTTATGAAATTATCAATATTTTGAATATGACCTATTACAGTGTCTATGAAAATTTATACCACATCTATCAAACATTTTTATGAAAGTAGATTATGATCTTATCTCAGTAAGTACTTCACAGGCATTGATACTGTGAAAGCAATTGTTTTATTTCACTAAAATATTTTTTAAAAACATGTAAGCAATACACATCACTGCAATAAATAATGTTTTGAACATCTTGGAAACTTATTAATTTATAACTGACAATTACAGGTTTCAAAGTCAACACTTTAAAATTTGCATTTTTTACTCTAATGAAGGCATGTGCATTTTCTTTGAACTCAGTATAATGTTTTAGCATTAAAATGTATTATTACCATATTGAGTATGGGGTGCTATTTGATAGTGCTTTTAGACATTTAATAACTTTGAAGGATATATCAATAGCTTAGGGCTGAAGAAAGTGATTGAAAGTTATTGAAAATCAAATCAGTATTCTTGAAAGCAAAAATTAATTAATCTGAACCTGTCACAAATAGCTATATTTTGGCAAAGTAACAAAATCAAATATCACATCTGTGTCTGTGACTCTTAAAATGTGATATTAAGAAAATAAGTATAAAAGTGAGAATGTTAGTTATCTAAATATTTGTTTTGAAGTATAACCAGTTTTCACAATAGCTTTGCTTTTCCAAAGATTAATTTTCAATATTGGGAAATCATAATCAAATAATTGATCACTGATGTTTAAAATTATAGTAATATAAAAGTATTTGTAAATACATATATATAGATGAATTGAGTATTCACATGCAAAAATACACATATTTTATTAATTTAGATCTTTTGCCTCTTTTAATAATTAAAATTATTGAGCTGAAAACTATACAGTTACAAGTTGAGACCAAGATAATTACTTAATATAAAGGATTGAGATTTAAATTTCCAAACAGGTTATTTATAGAGAAGTTATTATATAAAAATTTTATCATATCAATTATTCACATACTAATAAATTTAGATTAAGGTTTAAAATACCTTTGAGCAGCATATACTGTTATAAAAATGATTCTAAAATAGAAGCTTAAATTAAGTGGTTAAGTTATGTTGCCCCATCCCCATAAAATGTAACAAAAGTCCATATATATAGTAAGGACCAAAACAGGCATTTTATGAAATTGTGGAGCCGATAATTATTTAAATTTTCATGAAAAGTATGGGTCCTTTTTTTTTACTATGTGTCAAATTGCTACAAATAAAAGGCTATTTAAAAGTTATAATCAACATTTTATCTTCAGTAAAAGGCAAAATAGCAAATTTCAGTGTTGTTTTAGGTAATCAATTAAAAGAAAGTTAGAATATTGAGAAAGTGAGTGCAGGATCATATAAACAAGAGGCATTATATATTATCTAAATAATGGATCTTAGATGTGTGAGAAAAAGCTAGAAATCTTTTGTGATTGAAAATAAGCATTACTAACAAATGATCTCATTAATGAATATTAGAAAATCTGCAAGTATGCAATTCAACTTTGATATGATTGACATTGTGATGACAATATTTGGATATACAACTGTTTTGGGAGGGATAAAAGTAGTTTTTTTTGTTTTTTGTTTTTTTTTTTCTGGCATCAGTCCTGACTCACAAATGTTGACTATGTTCACTGACTCCTTATGAGTCAGATAGAGGCAACCATTCCTTTGTCTCTGCTTTTTCAAAGCTCAGGACTGTCCTTGCAATCTTGTCAAAAATCTTCAGGCAGCATGGGGAAAAAGCTATATAAAATTTTAGAGTTTTGTTCAAGGCCTTGCCTAGAAGGTACATTTTTCTGAGTCTCACTTCTATAACTGTGAACAAATTTTGGTATTTTTCTAGTTTTGACACAATTTTGAAGTTATGAGAATTTGGGGTTCCTTGTTTAAAACTCTGTATTTCAGAATTTCAAGTCCTGCTTGGACTTGAGTTTTGTGCATGGGGATAAATATGGATATATTTACATTCTTCAACATGCTGCCATCCAGGTATCCCAGCACCATTTGTTGAAGGTGCTTTCTTTTTTCCATTATACTAGTATGGAATTTTTGTCAAAAATCAGGTTTTCATAGGACTGTAAATTAGTATCAGGGCCTTCAGTTCACTTCCACTGACTCACATGTCTGTTTTTAGGCCAATACCAAGCTGTTTTTTATTTATATTTTTATTTATTTATTTTTTACTGTAGCTCCATAGTAGAGCTGAAAGTCAGGGATGGTGATTTCTCTGGAAGTTCCTTTCTTGCACAAAATTGTTTTATTTTATTTATTTTTTTTGGCACGTAGTTGAGAATTATTCTATCTAGGTCCGTGAAGTAAAGAATTGTGTTTGGATTTTGATGAGTGTTGCATTAAATTTGTCGGTGGTTTTTGTAAGATTGTCATTTTTACTGTGATAATCCTGCCTATCCAAGACCATGGGAGATATTTTCCTTTTCTAATGTCTTCTTCAATTTCTTTTTTCAAAGACATAAAGTTTTTGTTATTCAAATCTTTCACTTGCTTGGTTAGATTTATCCCAAGATACTTTATGTTATTTGTGACCATTGTAATAGAAGATGTTTCTCTAATTTCTTTCTCAGACAAAATATCATTTGTATATAAAAGGGCTACCGATTTATTGAGTTAATCTTGTATCCTGCCATATTATTGAAATTGTTTATCAGCTGTAGAAGTTCCCTTATTGAATTTGGGGGTCACTTAAATATATTATCATATCATCTGTAAAAGGTTAAAATTTGATTTCTTCCCCTCCAATTTCTATCACTTTTCTATCCTTTTGTTGTCTTATTTCTCTGTTTAGAACTTTGAGTACTATATTGAAGAGATACTGAGAGAGCAGATAGCTTTGTCTTGTTCCTAATTTTAATGGGATAACTTTTCAGTTTCTTTACATTTAGTTTGATGCTGGTTGTTAGATTTCTGTATATTGCCTTTATTATGTTTTGCTATATTTCTGATATCTCCAATACCGTTGTCATGAAGGGGTATTGGATTTTGTCAAAGGCTCTTTCAGCATCTAATTAGATGATCATACGGTTCTTTTATTCCAGATTGTTTATATGGTAGATTACATTGACTAATTTTTGTTTGTTTAACCATCCCTTTTTCTCTGGGATAAAGCCTACTTGATCATGTTGGATAAATTTTGATATATACTTGGGTTTGGATAAAAGACCTTAATATAAATCCAGTTATACTGAACCTGTTAGAAGAGAAAATGGGTAGTAGCCTTCAATGCACCAGCAGAGGAGAACACTCATGAATATAACACAAGACCCTGAGAGCAGCAATCAATGGGATCTCCTGTGACTAAAAAGATTCTGTAACGGAAAAAAAATATGATCAGTAAGACGAAACAACAGCCTACAGAATGAGAAAGAATCTTAAACAACCCCACATCTGAGAAATTGCTGATAGCCAATATATATGAAAAATTCAAAAAACTAGACAACAGAATGCCCTATAATCCAATTTAAAATTGGGGTACAGAGCTAAATAGAGAGTTATCAACAGAAATATGACAAATGGTTAAAAGACATTTAAGGAACTGATAAACATTCTTAGCCATCAGGGAAATGTAAATCAAAAAGACTCTGAGATACCATTTTACAGCTACAAGAATGACTAAGATAAAAAATACTGATGAGAACTTTTGCTGGAGAGGATGCAGAATAAGGCAAACACTCCTCTATTGCTGGTAGGAATGCAAACTTGAACAGCCACTTGGAAATCAACATGACAGTTTCTCAGAGAATTGGGAATCAATATGCCTCAGCAATACCACCCTTGGAATATACCCAAAAAATGCACAGTCATGTAACATTAGGGGCCTGCTTGTTGGGGTTTCTGTCCCACCCAGTACCCCACAGCCAGCAAGTCCCAGAGAAAATGACACAGAGATCTCCATAAATTGTAAAACAGATTGGCCTATTAGCTCAGTCTTCTTATTAGCTCTTGTAGCTTATATTATTAACCCATTATTCTTATCTATGTTAGCCACATGACTCGGTATCTTTCACAGCTGGGTAGATGACATATTGCTTCTTGGTGGTCTGTGCTGGCATGAGGGAAGAGCATCCTTCTTCTCAGAATACTCCTGTTCTTATTGCCCAACCTCTACTTCCTGTCTGGTTGACCTGCCTATACTTCCTATCTGTCCAATCAGCATTTATTTAAAACATGATTGACAGATACAGATAATTATCCCGCACCATTTCCCCCCCTTTTTTTTTTCAAAGGAAAATATCCATAGTCCATTTTTGTGGAATGTGGACATAGTATTCCAGGCTACTTCCGGCTTGTGGGGGGAACTGATAGTCTTATGGGGACCTAAAGAAAATTTAGAGTTAGAATCAAGTCCTGACTGGAGTATCCTGTGAGTCTTGATCATCATAGGCAGCAGTCTTGAATCTGTTCTGGATATAGAACTCAGACATCTGGGCCATGTGTTTCTACCCAAGATTTCTCAGGTGGTCTTCCTTGATCGAACCTGATTTTTCTTGATTCAGAATAAATCCACGGCCTCTTATTTCCTGTGGAAACAAAAGCAAAATCTCTTCTCCAAAGTAACATAC
>LOEQ01006202.1:60939-78019 GCA_001685075.1 Bramus lutescens | reverse complement strand
GCTGCTCTGACAGAGATTTTAAAATATTTTTTAAACAAAGGAACAGCGGGAGCTGTACTTGCAGAAGGGAAAGCAAAGAAAGCAACCACTTCACTTTGATCCAATTCATGCTTCCAGGACTAAGCAGCAGACAGATCCATCAGGTTCCCATGCCTTCTTCCCTCTTCTGGAAAATTCTTATTTCTCAGTCACACTTTACAGCGTCAAGAACCTTTGAAAGGAGGAGGCTGACTGTGGTTACTGTGGTCCTTGGGAGGGCCGTATTAGGAATCTTAGTTTTAGCTAAGGAATTGTATGACAGACACCCAAATAACCTTGGAGATTTAGTCCAAAGAGCATCACTTTCCTGGGTTTTAAGTTCACATCTGGTGACTCACATGCTTCTCCCTGAAAATGCCCCTTTTGGTCTTTTAAAGGATGTGTATGTTCTGAAAACACTGAAGAAGGAATGTTCTCCCTGAGGCACACACTTTCAAAATGCACACTTTTCTACATGATGTTCTACGGGCTGGCTGCAAGCATGATTATGTTCTTACTTCATGCTCCATATAGAGACAACAGCAAGAGAGGAGGGTCCTACATATGAGATAAAAGTTTGTATCAAATCCCTTGCTTGAAACGTAGCCCCTATGCCACTATTCTGATTTTCAGGGCAGTGTGTTTCTAGAATGACAGTATTTGATATTTATGAATTTAAGATATTTATAAATTTAAGGATTGATCACCAGCTACTTTCTTTGGAAACTTGCCTTGATGTTCCTGTTTCAGTTCCTGCCTCAGTTCTGGCCTCCAGGTACCTGCCTGAGAGGGACTTTCTGCCTTGCCCACCCCAGATGGTGGATTGAGCCAAAAAAACCCTTTCCTCCCCAAGTTTCCTTTGTTCATAGTGCGTTAACACAACAATAGAAAACAAACTAAGATATAGTCCATGATTGAGGGAAGCCAAGACAGAAACTTTGGCAGATCAGGAATCTGAAGGCAGGAACTGACACAGACAAGCCCTTGGGGAAATGCTCTTCCTAGTTTTCCCTGCATAACCCGCTCAGCCTGCTCAGCCTGCTTTCTTATGCAACACAGGACCACCTGCCGGGGGGGGGGACAGCACCCACCATGGGGTAAGCCCTTCCACATCAATTGAGAAAATGCATCCACAGACTTGCTCACAGACTTACCTGGTGGAAGGAATTCCTCAATTGACATTCCCTCTTCCCAGATGGCTAGTTTGTGTCACATTGACAAAAAACTAGCTCAGGAAGCAAGAGTCAACCTCTATTTACCAGCTCACTTTAACCCAGATGACTTGATTTCTCAAAAGAGATATGATTAAGATCAAAGACGAGAGGGAAAATATTAGAGAAACCTGTTTAATTGTTATGTAAAATATTCTATCTAAAAACACAAGTTTCACTACTCAGAAACTACCCATTCTTCTAGTCATCTTTTTTAATGCATGCCACCTTCACTGATTGTACCTCCTTAAAATGTCCCCCTTTTTTATGCTCTTAGTAATCAGAACCTACTTCTTTCCTAAGGTCAAATGGTTTTTTTCATTGTGCGTCTAGCCTCAGGTCAGAGAGATATTCAGATATACTTCATTCAGAAATAACTTGCCAAATAGTGCTGCCTGCTTCCTTGGTATACTCTCTTATCTTCAGTTTTAGTTACATGAGATTAATCGGCAGCCCCAAAACAAAACAAAACAAAACAAAAAACCCATAAAATGGAAAATTCTAGAAACGAACGAAAATCAGAGTTTTAAACTGTACCACTTTAAAAATATGGAGATCTCATGCCAGAGCAATGTGTCCTATGACCACCTAACTACACAGTACACGCTACCTGCCTGTGGTGACTTAGTAGGTTTCTCATCTATCAGGTTGATTGTTAAACTATGACAATGCCATATTAAAGTAAAATATATTCTATTAAGAATGGGTTCCAAAGTATAATAGATGTAGCACCAGCAACTTGAGATGATCTAAAGTGCTTTCATTATATTTAGAGATGAAGGTTCTAAAAGGAAGAAAATGAAGAGTATCACATGCTAAGGCTGGAAAGCTCTACAGTAAGAACAAATCTGTGAAATTATAAAAGAAAAATAAATTTGTGATAGTTGTTTATATTGTTGCATATAAAACTACAAACTTTACGACTCTCGTATATATATATCTAAGTTTCAAGGTAAGATGGAAAAGTCATTAAATTACGAAGTCCTTTACTATCCCAAATTTCAGGTATCCATTGTGGGGGTGGGGAGTAGTCTTACCACATGTCTTCTGTAACTGTGCAGAGAAACAAAAGTCAACTATCTGCAGCACCTCAGTAACTGCAAGGTGTGACTTTTAAAAGTCTGATCTGGATTACATTGCAGCAAACTGGTTTACCTGACAACAGCCATAGCCCATTGCCAACCAGAGGCAGTCAGAAGAGGCATCTCACAAGCATGTTGGAAAACAGCTATTTCCATAGAAGGTTCTCAAATTCACTTAACCTATTTTTGGAGCTTTGTTTTAGTATGAGGATTAATTAACCCATTAGGCTTTGTATTGCAGCATGTATCACCATGAATTCTCCCAATTAGACTAAACTTTGGTTATTCCCTATCACATTCAACAAAGACCTAGAATAAAAAATTCTTTCTATAAAGAATATTATTTTTGAGGGATTCACATGTCTCCCACTTAGAAAGAGCTTCTGTCTTTCTTAGACCAAAGCTTGAAGCATTGTACTTATTCTTTAGTCATGATAAGACTTTTAGCAATATCTGATGTAATCAGAGTACCAGAATCCTACCATAAAGACCCTGAGAGATGAGATCATATCTCCCAGCCAACAGTTGCTATGACTCTCAACTCATAGCACATAAGCTTGCTCAGTTGTCATTACCTGAACAGCTACACACAAAAAGCTCTGTCCTTTACAGGGTAGACTGCTCCTTTTGGGACAGACCCCACATTTAACAGTTCTTTCTTCTGTTTGCTCCCTTTCAGGCCTTGGTCCTCCAACCTCCTTCCTATGCTGGAAGCAGCCAATGTTAATTCTTTCCTACTGTACTCATGGCAACCTTTCAAATGCCAAGGCCTTCAGAAACCATGTTCCATTTCTGGGTCTCGTCCTCATTTCACTGCCTGGCATGGGTTCTTGCCATTTAAGCATCCTGGTATCCATTTTAAAATGGTATTTAATTTTTCAATATCTGTTTTAAAGCATGTGACCTAGACTTGAGGCTCTTAACCTAACTAAGGTCTGACTGTAAGTATTAGTACTATATACTTTTTATTTTATGCAATAGTATTCATAAAATCCTCAACTGAATTAACTCTTGTAGATGTTTGGCTCAAATTAGTAAAATTACATTTTACTAATTACATGTAAAACCAGAATATATACTCTAAGACAGGTTGTATAAACAGAGCATATCACATGTCTTCAGAAGCAGTTAAAGAATATTAAAATGATCATCTTCTAGCTGATGTTAAAAGCATGGAATTCCACCATAACCCCCCGCACAATGATATGATTTCAAGTTTGTCATTTTAAAGTCATCAAGCTTTGCCTAATGTTCACAAGGTGCTTCATTCACTATTTGTCAAATCCTTCTATAATTTAATCCTACTGAGTCTTCAGTGAACAGTTTCCACTTCCCACCCCTAAAAGATAAATTGTCTGACTCAGGTTAATGTTTCCTAAGTTTCTTTTAATTTTTTAACATTATCTCCAGAACATGTAAGAGTAACAAAATTCACAGTAGGCATTAAACAGTTAAGCCATTGAGTAAATGAATACTTGGTTCCTACTCTACCATCCTTCCATTGTTTAATCAATATGTTTCCTTCTTCACACCATCCCTAAGAGCTAGAGTACTCCATTAAAGCATTGGGCCATGATATACATTGTTGTCTCAGCAATGAACTGGTTCTGTTACTTCTAAGCAAGCACTCAAACAAACAAACAAACATCAAGGAACTTCCTAAGTCTCTCAAGACATTTGTCGGTCCATCTGTTTAACTCTAACAGTTCATACATATTTAAACAAAGACACCTGGTCCCTGTTACTCAGCAGGCCTGGGTCCAGGCATTGAACAGCCATCAATGCCCTTAATTCTCAGGACTATCAGATTGAAGCACAAAGAAGCTGATTTACCCAGGGTGGTGTATCTCACATGTGTTGGAGCTCAGAGTTGAATTAGGAAATCTGGCTTTCGTTTGCTTTCTTATCTACTGTCATGTTTGTTTTTATAAGCTGTGACATCACAGTGTTAAGTAGGAAGAAAGATTGCTGATCACACTCTAGCATAACTGTGTCTCTTACTACATCAAAAATGGTTTGATTTTCTACAGGTTTTTTGGTTGATACTCCTCTGTGCTATATTTATTTTTAAAGTTACCAACCAATGAAAACATTAAAAATACTAAGCCTTGAACATAAAGTGGATGCAAATTCCTTAAGTGAATTTGGATTCTTTTCAGACACAACTGTTGGGAGTATTTACCAGAAATGTTAAGGACCATGAGAGCCAGTTGACCTATTGCCAAAACAACAGCAAATCAAAAAAGCACTACAGCAGACATCAAGAATTCAAGGGGAAAGGAAAAACACATTTCCTCAGAAAAACATTATAGTGTGGGTATTTCAGTGCTAAGTACTGGTGCAAATGGGATGCAGGCAGAAAGGTACTCAATTATTCCTAGGGAGTTTTGAAGTGTACATGGCAACTTCTACCTTCACAGACAAGAAACTTCTGAGAACTTAATCCTGATTCTCTCTCTCTCTCTCTCTCTCTCTCTCTCTCCTTCCCTCTCTTCTTTCTTCTCTCCCTCCCTCTCTCCTGTAGACAGTGAGTTTGAGAGTGCATAAATCTAATATTTCCTTGATGTCAACAGTCTGATTTACTTGTTTATAAAGGTTCCACAACCCTACAGTCAATTATACACTGACCAAAAAATATTTGAAAACTTTGCAACTGTATTGAATATGTCTAGAATTTTTCTTATTGTTATTCCCTAAACCACACACTATAATTATTTAAGTAAAAATTTACATTAGCTTTGGTACAATAAATTAACTAGAGATGATTTAAAGCATCAGTTGGTAGAGCAGGAAACTCTTAATCCCAGGATCGTGGTTTTGGGCCCCACGTTGGGTGCCCATTTTTAGTAATACTGAAGAGTTCCACAATAGCCCAGAATGGAGTATAACAAAGGTTTATTTATTTGGGGATAAACTCACAGTAAGGGTAGATATCTACAGTCCTCTGGGTGCGCTGGGAACTGGAACTGAATCCAGCAGAAAAGAGGACTGTGCAGGTTTTTCATCTATAGTACATGAAACCACACCCATAATGCCCAGAATGGGCTGGTATCTTAAAGGCTATTGGCTGAAGGAGTTGCCACAACAAAGCACAGGAGAGGATATGAGAGGATATATATAGCTTATATGTAAACTTTTGAAATGATATCTATTTTGATATGATATCTACTTTTGATATATATATTTTGGACAGCTGTCAAACTATATGATATCTGAGTATCTGCCAAGTTGCATATCCACTAGTATTCCCACAAACTATCCCCAAGGAATGGCGAGAATCTCGTCATACTTACTTTAAAGGATCTGGTTCAAGGCTTTATTTTCCAAAAACTAACAATATGATCACCAAAGCTATAAAAAAGACCCTCAAGAATGGGGCTGGGGATATTGCTTAGAGATAGACCACTTCCCTAATATACATGAGATTCTGGCTTCAATTTCCAGCACTGAAAAAAATGCAATAGAATTAAAAGTGCATGGTGTGTAAGGAAAAGTAGGTTGAAAGAAAAATAGTCACAGAACAGATTTTTTTTTTTACTTCAAAGTTATATTCTGACTTAATTGAGTGGTCCTTGGCTACATTAAAAGGACACAACAACAAAACAAAAATAAACCAACAACAAAAACCACATGATCAATGCATAAAGCCAGAGTCCCGAGGAAAGCATTTGTGCTTTTGTAGTGAATAACATAGCAAGTACTTTCTTTCAGCTAGATCTAAGATGTGGGAAGGTCGTGTTTAAATTCAAACTTTTGTCCTTCTGAAAGGAATTCATGCCAATGAATATTAGTTATGAAACAGGTACTGTTGGCTTTATGAATGAACAAAAGTCAGATTTAATTTGAAAGGAGCATCAGGGAACATAAGAGCAGAACATCTTGTATTCAATTCATGTCATCATCAGAACCATCCTCCAAGGTTCTGGAGGATAAATACTAGGAATACAAATATAAATTTGGATTTAACCTTTGATAGGTTGAAATGCTCCTCTGGCATATTAGATGAGGAGTTTGAAGACAGGGCACTTAAAATTATAAGATGTCATTCTGAATGAATAATACAGTATATGTGGATATGAGAATGTTTGCATACAAGCAATCCCTCCCCACTCTCAGTCCCATTGAAGATGTGAGACTGTTAAGTTACACTCGATAAATTATCTTTCGGAGTGTGTATTAGTTACTTTTCTGCTTTTGTGAGAAAATACAATGACCAAGGCAACTTACAAAAGGAAGAGTCTATTTGAGTTAAATGGTTTCAGAGGGGTAGCAGTCCATCATGACAGAGACACATGGAAGCAAACATCAGACATGGCAGCTAGAGCAGGAAGCCGAGAACTCACATTTTGAACCATATGCACAAAGCAGAGAGAGTAAACTAGAAGTGGCTTGAGATTTTTAAGCTCAAAGTCCACTTCCTCCGGCAAGGCTGCATTATCTAAACCCTCCCCCAAAACGTCATCAGCTAGGGACCCAAGTATTCAAATGCTTGAAATTATGGGGAATATTTCTCATTCAAATGGCCACATCATGTATTTCTAAAAGACAAAATGAGTACTTGTGTCATGGATCAAATAGGAACTTTCTAGAAAGAAGGCTTTTTTATCATAAAAACTAGAGATCTATTGAGTGATCAAGGTAGGTTTCCTTTAGCACCAGCACCCACATGGTCTGCCAGCCTGTCTGGGTCTATTGTTAGGAGAATCAGGAGTTAAGGACTGTGACTCAACTCTGGTCCAAGGCGAAGTTTTCATGCAGCTGTAAGACAAGGCCCTTAACCATGCTCTGCAAAGGCAAGAGGAGTGGGAAGGAGCAAGAGAAAGAAGCAAGCTGGTCTCCATCATATACCCCCATTTCCCCTTCCTTGGACACCTACTCTAATGTGTGCTGAGGCAAATACTGGATCGTCCGTCAAAGTGGAATGTACTAGAAGCAACCATGTCTAAGCCTGAATTCTCTTCAGAAGGATGGAATAATTATGCTGTTGCTCCTATCCCAGAAGTCCCTTTAAAATTCTCTGTGTGTGTGTGTGTGTGTGTGTGTGTGTGTGTGTGTGTGTGTTCCCTACAGCATTTCCTAGAGGAGCTGCATAAGGACAGGAATAAGGAATGGCCTTCTTCCCTTTCTCCCTTCCCATTAAGCTATCACAGTGTCAGCAGGTGCAGCCTTTCCAGCAAAGATTGAGAAAAATGCATTCTATTAACAGTAAATAATAAAAAGATAATACCTGTCTGGCTTCAATTTCTCCAAATCTCCCTTTTCCAGGACAAAAGAGCTTCTTTCTAGGAAAAAAGTTACCTGGAGTGACTTCTTTATTAATCCTGAAGTCATAATTATGTATAAGTACATTTTGAAATTTACCTGGCCTCATATTTGTAGGCACATTTAAAAAATACCCTCGAAATCATCACATTTAACTGAAAGAGAACCATACTTTCTGCCCACACATACTCTGCTGGCTTTGCCAAGTTAATAGCAGACTCTGGGCCCATCTTCCCTGCCTGGGTTCTTGACTCAGAGGTTCTCTGTTTACAGGAGCATTGTTCACTATATCTATTATTCTCTGTATACTTGAGGAGCCTTACACTGCCCTTGGGTACCAGCAACCCTAGGACTTAACAGTCAGGATATCCTCTATTGTCTATGAAGATAGACTATGAGGTAGGGATACTCAGAATTGTGCCCTTGGCAACAAAAACATATTATTTCCCCCCAAAACAACCACTTCCTATTTAATTTCTTTGTTATTTCTCCCCAAATGAACATATTCCAGCCCACCATTTGAGTTACTCTAACCCATTCTTTTAGGTTACTATGGTTGAGGCACCTCCAATGGGGGAAAAGCATCTGATTCTCTTCCGTTGTTTGTAGTGGAGGAAGGGAGGACAAAAGACAGTAATGGTAGACCTTAGTAGTTTCTTGCTCTCTAACAAAGGGGCCCATAATTTAGAACATTAGGTCTGCAAAGAACTCTAGAGACAGCGTAGTTCAACATTTTTTGGCCACCTGTGTGCTTATAAACACCTACAGGCCCTACGGCTAGAACTTCCATGGCCATGACTCTCCTACTTTTCATTTGCCTCACAGCCGCCTTTCTCCTTTCTAGTTTTCTTTTGACTGAGTTCACTGTCTTTCCTGGCCTCATGCCATCATATCCTTTCCATGTTTCAGAGCCATGTCACATGGGGAATCCATGGTTTCCATGGGAGCGTTTCCCTTGATAGCCCCACTATAAATTCTCTAAATGTTTGAAAGGAGAGCCTTAAAATTTACAGATCTATCTTACAGAGAGAAGAAAAGGAGACTTTGATCAGAATAGGGTAAGAGAGAACTAATTTTCAAGTCAGGAAACTCCATCCAGCCCAGCTCTGGCCTTGAGAAAGTGCCTGTACATCACAGATGTATAATCTACATGCAAAGTACTGAGCCTAGCAGAAGCAGGCAACAGACCACAAAGGAGAGCAAACAAGAAGTCATAGAACCTCACATGTGATGCAGGTTGGTTTTCCTTATTAGAAATGCTTGGTAGCAGAAATGCTTCAGGTTTTGTAATATTTTATGCAATCTTGACACATTAGAAATAAGAATCAAGTTAAGTACAGATGTTTTCATTTTACTACAATTTTTCATATAAAGTAAAGTGTGCAACTCACCATCTGTCACAAAATGTCACTACTCAAAAAGTTTCGAATTTTGAAATACTTCAGATTTTAGATATTTGGGTTATATATACTCAAATTGTCTAGTTCTGACTGAGCCCTGTGGCCATGAACACTTTTTAATTATTCTTTTGTTTAAAATAGTGAGTTAGGGTCTCTGATGATGGCTGAGCAAGGCACTGATCATATTTGTCCTTCTGGGCCTAGGATACCTCCCTCAAGATGATGGTCTTCTAGTTTCATTCATTTACCCATGAATTTCAAATTTCATTTTTAATGGCTGAGTGATATTCCACTTTGTAAATGTATCTGGTATAGGAGTTCCTTCTGTTTCTGTGTTGCTTTCATTGGTTAATGAATAAAGAAACTGCCTTGGCCTAGTTAATAGGATGGAACTTAGTTTGGTGGAGAAAACAGAACTGAATGCTGGGAGGAAGAAGGGCAGAGTGAGAGAATCCATGGATCCTCTGCCTCAGAGAGATGCTGGTTAGAATCTCCCTGGTAAGTCACTGCCATATGGCAATTTACAGATTAATAGAGATGGGTTAAACTAATATGTAAGAGTTAGATAATAAGAAGTTAGAGCTAATGGCCAAGCAGTGTTTGTTCTATCTTATTACATATTATTTTGTTATATTTTTATTATTATTCCTTAGAAGCCTATTTGTTTTCTAATGAGAGACAAAAAGGGAATGGATCCTGATGGGAGGGGAGGTGGGGAAAGAACTGGGAGGAGTAGAGGGAGGGAAACCCATAATTAGGATATATTATATGAGGAAAATATCTATTTTCAATAAAAGGCAAAACAAATAAATAACAAAAACAGTGAGTTAGCAATAAGGTATTTTCTGTGTTAAGAATTCTGATAATGCAATTTATGAATGATGGATAAAGGGTAAAAGCCTCTGTTGACATTTCCAGTCCAGCCAGTCATTTCTCCTCTTTATTTTATATAGTCCAAAAAAGATGAATATTTATCTCCTTTGGAAATTTTCCAGGAAAGCCTTGGCCTCCTCTATTGTCCTTCATACAAAAATATTTAGCAATAACCTTCTTTCCAAGATTTAACTTACAGTCCATGTCTATGTTTATATTGCTGCTAATCATTTTAGGACTTAAATATCTAATTATAATATTCTACAACCTGCATATTTTGGCAATATAATTATATTTACAATGAATGTATTCAAAGAGATGGGCAATAAAGCATAAAAATATTTTTCCTGATGTTATATCATTGAGCAAATTGTTAAGCTTATCTAGTCTGCTTCTCCCTCAGTACACATTTGGAGCAGACATTGATTAATCTTCTACTAAGGAATATCTGCTTATTAAATTATATCTCATTTATCAAGACTCTTTATTTGTCTTAGCAATTGTTAATGGGAAAGTAAACGAAGCACTATTACATAAATACTTAGAGATATGACAGTAATCTTATTCTAAATTAAATAGCAAAACCATTAAATAAATACTATAATTTTGCGGAAAATAGAACATGAACTTTAAACTCATAAATCTTTCCACTCATTTTGTGACTTACTCTTGAAATATTTATTATTGTTGACTTAACAAATATTTTTTCATTTTTGTTTTTTTAATGCTTAAGTTAGATAATATGTGGTTTCTCACTCAGCTTTTTAACTACTACACCCATTTTAATGCATCATAGCTTTCTATTTCAGTAATATGTTTGGCTGCATTTTCCCAACATAAAACTGTGAAACAGGAAGTAGTGGTGTCTCTGTGCTGTAGTGATGTATCTGAATGTGTGGGTATACTGCCATGTACATCTATATATCTACTCTGTCTCTGTGTCTCTAAGTCTCTCTGTCTATCTCTACCTCTCTCTCTCTCTGTGTCTGTCTCTCTCTCACATACACACACGTTTTGTGATTATAAACATCTAAAATAAAGACCTCTGGTCTCAGAATGATAGTAATTTAAAGACAAAGGGAGAAAGTTACCTTTAATAATAAGTGGATGTGGCTGGGTAGATGGCTTGCAGATAAAACACTTGCCACACAACTGTGAAGACTGGAGTTTGGGTCTCAGCACCCACATATAAAGTATGGGCAAGTATGGTGTCCTACCTGTCATCCCAGCTTATGAAGCTGAAGACAAAAAATTTCCAGAGTGAGCTGTCCAACTAGATTGGATGAATCAGCAAGCCTTGGTTTTAGTGAGGGATCTCACTAAATGCCTCAATATATAAGGTGGCAGGCCACTGAGGAAGGTTCTAGACATCAACCTATGGCCTCTACATTTGTACATGGACTCATACACATGTGACAAACATGCACACCACACATAAACATCACAAAAAATAATGAGTGGATGCAACTTCCTTTTCACAGTTTTTTTTTAATTCTTGACTCATGTATTAAATCTCCGCTGCATTTTCCCCTCCTTCCCTTCCTCCCTTTTTCCTCCACCCCAGACCTACCCCATTCACTTTTCCTCAGAAAAGAGTAGGTCTCCCAGGAACATCAATCAAAGAGGGCATAACAAGCTACACACAAGACCAGTCACATACCACCATACCAAAGCTGGAGGAGGCAACCCAGTAGAAGGAAAGAGGTTCCACAAACAGGCAAAAGAGTCAGAGAGGGTTCCCACTCCCTTCCGTGAAGCAAATGTTTGAACACTCCTGTTATCTGTTTGAAAACATACATTCTAGGGGGAAAATAAATAGTTCATTTCCCTATTATGAAAAAATGGTTTTAGTCTATATCTAAATTAATAAAATTAGCAGGATCTGAAGGGTTTTTCCCCTTATATCTTTGGGGTATAAAAGAAATATACACAGATATTTCTATAATAATATACTTATTTACATATAACCAATCACATCAAGGAAGTAGTATTAAATGTTACTAAGTTTCATATTAAGGAGGGGTGACCTGATGATTCTCTTGTGTCTTTAAGATGGTCTACAGAAAATTTGAGTTGAGAAACGTGAAAATCAACACATATCAGAAGGAGAAACAAGATGAATGCAAGGAAAATAGATAAGCCCATTAATTTCCAGTTTCATTTCTAAACACAGTGTGCGAAATGGGTTGGGAATGTGAATATTAGATAGATTCTCATCTCTAAGGATGGTGGGCATACCTTTGACAGGACTGAGTATTCACCCACTAGAGGAAACACGGATATAACCTCTATCTACACCTTGAAGAAGCTCTTCAGGGTTTTTTTTTTTTTAATCCTAAGGATTTTCCTGTGTTCTTGATTCTTCTCACCCATTTCCCACCATTTCTCCCCTCAGAGGTGGTGTCCCTGTTGACCCCAATAACTAATTCTTCATCAATGTTTTTCCTCTTTGCATGTCCCACCCTTCACACAGAAAGAGACCTTTGGTGCTACAAATAGAATCAGGAGCAAAAACACACAGACCCACCCTCCTGCTGCTGACAGAACACTGTAGGGAGAGCAAACATTAGTCAAATAATCGTGTAGACAAACAGAATGATCTCGCGGTAACTATCTCCTGGGGGTTTTCCAGGTACTACGGAGACACAGGAAGATGAGTGTCAGGAAAGCCCTCTGCAAGGAAATGACAACTGATGGAAGGAGGTCACAGTGAGGAACAAATGGTGAACTTTAACTCTGAAAAAATGATAAACATGGTCAAGGGTTATGACATAAGTTGGAAACTAGTCGACAAGAAAACAAGGGAGAAAACAAGGATAAAGGCAAGACCACTATGAAGGAACTCAATAGTCTTGTGCTGATAATGAACAAACAAAATAAGTATGCATTTTATGCATTTAGAGAAAGTTCAGAGAGAGGTCAAAGTTGTGGACCAACAGTACAGGGAAGGGAAGAGAAATAGAGCTCATCTGTGCGTCAGGACACACTTTGTACCTTTTCTTTCCACCTTCACACTTTCAGGAAAAACCTTTGTCTTTAAAAGAACCCTTCCCTTACTCTGGGGTGGCTGCTTTTTTTTCTTCACTGGCAAAGAAGAAAACCAGTCAACCCTAGGAATCCTAGATATTAGGAGACTCAACCAGGTTTCAGTCAGCCTTTAAGCATGGCTAATAATGGAACATTTTTCCTGCTGAGGACCTACAATATATTCAATGGCAGAAGATCTTTTGTGTCTCTCAAAAGATGTTGGATAAACACAAGGCCATGTGGAAAAAGAGCATCAGAACCCATATGATTCCAGTTATTCCCTGATTAATTATGAAGTGTGACTAGTTTCTTACTTTCAGGTACTCAATAAGAATTTTTTAATAACCTTCATTATTAAGCATTTGATTTCACCTAGATTACTACTCTATCAACTATTAGCTATTAGAAAGCAGTCTTATTGTTTTTTGATTGATCAAATATATTCACGGAATTGATACCCTACACCATCAGTGGTTCTCAACTTGTGGATAGCAACCCGATGTGGGCCAAATCATTCTTTCACAAATGTTGCCTAAGACCCTTGGAAATGGCAGATAATTACATTACGATCCAAATAGTAGCAAAATAGCAGGTATAAAGTAGAAATGAAAATAATTTTATGGTTGGGGTCAACACAACATGAGGAACTATATTAAAGGGTCTCAGCATGAGGAATGTTGAGAACCACCACTACAGATAAAACAGTAATATTAACAAAGTCACTGCAACCAAGTCATAAACCTATTTAACTAAAAGTTAAACCCTTCACCAAGAGGAACACGACCCTCTCCAGAACAAATATATCTCTTTGCTTGTATGTATGTATGTTATGAAGCCTGAAAAGTCCAGAGTACAGGACAAGTTTGTTAAGTAATTGAGTTCCTGTGTAGGATTCTCTTCTGCATTGCAAGCACAGTGCTTGGGTGGAGAGCTGCCCTTTCCTTTTCTCAGGCAGGTAGTGACAGGATTAGAACTCAACCTAATCACCCCACAAACCTTCATCACACCACTTCATGAATTTGGGGTTTCGAGAGAGAGGATGCAGACATCTCATTTATAGTTTATGGCTATAAAATACTGAGAGTCAAGACGGAGAGTCATGTCAAAGCTGGACTTGTTTCTAATATATTCCCTGCCATAATGGTGAGTACCAACTTTCCAGCTTCAGAAGAAGACCACCACTGTCATGGTAATGAATGGAAATGCCTTTCAAGTCTGCAGCCCACTTAGCAGACAGGAACATAAGCATTTACCACAGGGAGAGTAGCATCCATCTTTCAGGTTCTTTACCTAATCATATTTGCCTCATTTACAGCCTCAGCATATGGACCTGACAGAAAGTCCTCCCAGTTACAGTACAGCATCCTGTTTATGTTTTATAACAGGTAGCAAATTAATAAAATTCTATAATTGAAACATGGACCAAAATGACATTTGCTCTTTAAAGCTCAACTATAAACATGGAGGTGGTTGACTAGTATCTGGACACTGCTAGAAGACTAGTCCATTTGTCCCTAGAGGCAGACGCTTGATATGAATTGTATAGGCTCTTGAAGTTAGCATTGTTTCTGTTTTATGTATATGTTATTGTGGAGGCTGCATTTAAACCTTCTTATTAAAGCAGATACTTTTATTAATTGATTTCTAACATAAAGGTGCTAAAACTTGAGTAAGCAACCTTTAAAATACTCAACATTATTTTGAAAATAATATAAAATTCAAAATAAATTAAAATATAGAGACATTCTTATGTTTATAAAATACATAATATGTGTTATATTTTATAGCTGTGTAAAATGCTAATACTAGATAGAAATCCTTCCTAATTTTCTGTTTAAAAAAATCTTTGTATAAACAAGATATTATAGATTTCAGAGTATTCACCTTCCACTATCTTTGTAAGTTTAAGTGTTGATGAAGATTACGAGTTATAGTTTCCTCTAAGACTTTAAAAATTGTGTTTTTATATATACCAGACAGGATAATTTGAGAAAGCTGTTTTAAAATAAATATTTATGTTGTCCCGCAATATGAAAGACAAGTGAGTTTATTGGGTAGCTGATGTATTTAGTGGAGAAGATTATATCCACTGTTCTCTTTGTTGCTGTTGCAAATGATGAATTTGCTATAGGAATGAAATTTAGACTAGTCACAGTTAGAACACATCTCCTACATATATTTATGTGTACGTAAATGTAAGTTTATAAAACACACACACACACACACAACCAAGGACTAGGACCTGAGAAAAGTGTGCATCTCTTTCCAATGTTGTACTTTATAAATGCAACTATTTCTGCTATAAAATTAATACGTGGTTAAGACAAGCATGCTTTCCTGCCCCCACAACAATGAATAAAAACCTCAACAAGTAAGTCATTTAGAAGACAGAGAGGAGATATGTTCCCCATACCCCTTATGTACCCAACAAATCTTTTACTGACAAGTCATTATGAGCTATGCAATAGGAATTTTGTCCCACTTCTTGCAGAGGTTGAGGACACACATTAGTGATGTGTCAGCATTGAAGAACAGATTGGCTTCAAGAGAAATTAACCCCTTACTTTGTTGTTAAATTATGCATTTATTTCTCACACTAAATAGGGTTTGGTAGAAGTTAACTTACTAGAACATAGAAGGCAACTTTGTTGGGAACCAGTGGAATAATGAAATATATTTTTAGCATGCCTTTTTAAGAGAAAAAAAGATAGATATGTACTATCAACAAGGGAAAAATTAAAAAAAAACACCTTATGGTTACTATGTACTCAGTGTTATGGTTTCTGTCTGAAAATTTCTCCATGGGTTCATGTTCTGAACAGTTACTTGCTCTCCAGCTTGTGACACTGTTTTAAAAGCTGTGGAGTGTTAGGGAGGTGAAGTCTGGCTGGCAGAAGTAGCTCACTAGAAAAGTCTTGGAAGTTTGCACCCAATCCTGGTTCTAACCTGTTTACTGGCTTCCTAGTCAGCTGCAGGCAGCTTCTACCATGTGCTCCTGCTGTGATGAACTCCATCATGTCTTCCCTCCTATGATAAAGGGCAACCCTATAAACCTGTGAGTCAAAATAAATACATCCCACCACAAGTCATCTCTGTCAGGCACTTTTTTCACAGCAACACGAAAGGTTAAGCAATACATCCTGACTATAACAGCACACATTTGTCTCTTCCACTCGGGCACTTGGTAGACAGGCAGGCAGGATGAAAGTCACAGGAAACTGAAGGAGGGGAGAGCCTGAGTCATCCTGCAGCAGATAAGGGGGAGAGAGTGTGAAAGCTCTAATAATCTTTTGTTCTTTTGTCTTTCAGGGTAAGGAAATCACTTCCCAATTAATGATTCAGCTTCCAAACAGGAAAGGATGGAAACGCACATCTGTGGGGAAGCCTCTTTAAGCATCATCCTCCGAAAGGAATAAGATGTTCTTCCAGCCGCTCCCTCTCAGCCATAAGCACCTGTCCTTCACACAGGCATGTGTGGAGCTTTGCTGTTAACAAGCTGTGAGTCCCTTTCCACCGGGCCCTGGGGTTTTTCCACTGTTGAAGACTAATTTCCCGTTGATTTCCTATAACAATTAGCAGGTGCTGATGGTTATTGCTCATTTCTCATCCTTTTATCTTTCTGGCTTTGGAGACAATTCAAATAATTTGAGACTTGTTCATCTAGTTTCATTTTGGAAATGATAATGTTTTCAGGGACCAGGAAGGTGATGTCAAAATACAAAGAAGACCGGGTAGAGGCTGGTTCATCACAATAACGCCTCACCACTTAAGAACATTTCCAATTTTCACCCAATCATTAATGTTTTCAAGTGAGGCAAAATGTATGTGTGTGTGTGTGGCCAGTGAGCTTAAAACAGAGAAAACTGTGCTGTAGATACCAGTTAAAAGCTCCGATCTTACAATAGCAGCATTATTTGTAATAGCCAGAACCTGAAAACAACCTAGATGCCCCTCAGCTGAAGAATGGATAAAGAAAGTGTGGCACATCTACACATTAGAGTACTACTCAGTGGTTAAAAAAATACATCTTGAATTTTGCATGCAAATAGATGGAATTAGAAAACATTATGCTGAGTGAGGTAACCCAGACCCCCCAAAAATGAATACGATATGTACTCACTCATAAGTGGATACTAACCATAAACAAAGGGCATTGAGCCTATAGTTCATGATCCTAGAGAAGCTAAGTAATAAGGTGAACCCAAAG
>LOEQ01006202.1:40102-55956 GCA_001685075.1 Bramus lutescens | reverse complement strand
TTAAATGAATACAATTTGTGTGTTGTTATTTCGGGTGTAAAGCTAGCCGTGCGGGAGCCAGGCAGGAAGAAAACCAGGCCAGCCCACCACTCCATTCACTACACCTAAAGATCAAATTCCTGAATATGACCTCAGCCTACTTTTCTCACCTCATTGTTCTTCACCTGTCCTTGGACATTCTCTAGTCCAGCCACTTCAAGACATTCCATTTCTCTAACTCACAATCCTCTTTCATATCTCTGTGATTTTAAAAATTGTAATAGCCCTCTTCTAGGACTGATTACCCATCATAGAGCTTGTGGATTAGTCAGATGTGTCATTACATAACTATAATCTCAGCCCTGGGAAGATAGAGGCATGAGAATCAGGTGCTCATGTCCAGCATAGACTACATAGTGAGATTCTTCCCTGAGAAACAAAAGTCAGCCAGTCAGCAACAACAACAAACTGTACCTGTCAAGATGCATTCCACATGTTTTTTCTGCTGGGACACTCCTCATGTCACTGCCAGTCTTTGTGATGTGGTGACTCTTCACTGCCTCCTACACTCTCTGACCTCCATTGGGTTACACAATGAGTGTGGTTATATAACAGAGTCCATGTCCGATCCTCATCATATCCCTATTGCAGAGCCCACACCCATCCCTCAATGTGGACCATGTAGAGGTCAAACAACTTCTGCTTCTCCTCCTGCATAGAAGAGGACAAAGATGGGTTTTCTGAGCAGTTCCAATTCCCATGGCAACTTTGGCTTCTATCTATGAAAAGCATGTTCATATTTTCATATTTTCAACTGTCTTGCTTCTTAACATCTGGCAATCACTTCACATTGAAGAATCTCTCTCATCTCCCTCGAGAAACAGGGACTACGAAGTTTTTAAATACAAAAGACCATCAGCCAGAGGTAGGGAATGAAAAATTTTTTTAAAAAACCCAGCAACCAAAATATTCACTTCCTTTGTCAAAATACACTGAGTTTGTCAGACATTATATTCTGGATCTACCATGTGAGGAAAAGAACAACCATGACAAGTTTCAAATGAAAACATCATCAACAATGACAAGATACAAAACCATCATGACTAGACTATCACATCCTTTTCCTAGCAAAACATGCTCCTACGAAAAGCTAAAGATACTCTAGGGAAGGGATATTTTCTAATAGCATCGTCACTGATATTTGAGACCTGGATGATGACACAACTCCGTCGATGACTATGACTCTTGTTGACTTGAAGAGACACCAGATTCCTTAAAATGCGCATTTGCAATATTGGTACATGTTGCCTTTTGAACATGTGCCATCAGCTTTCATCAGGCCAAATCTCCCCCAGTCTGAAAGCATCCGAAAAAAATGAGTCTAACATATAACAAATCATCAATTCCCAAATTACTGAATATCTACTGTGTGTCCAATATCTAGGGCATGACTCAGTACTGTAGTAGATATGCAAACACAAAACAAAACAAAACAAAACCAGAACAACTCAAAACAAAACACCTATATAGTTATCTGACAAAATAAAATAAATTACAAAAATGCTTTACCCATTAGAGCCCCTTTGATCTTAAACTGTGCTTTCTTTGCTAGTGTTTACAGATGGCTTATTCTTTGTAGTGAGGCTACAGGAGAGGCATAGGCATAGATTCTGAGTTCGAATCACAAATGGTAAAACAGTAAACTTGGTAAAACGTGAAAGTTTAAGAGTCTTAATTAATGTGAAATGGAAAAGGAAAGAAGGCATTTTTATACATGTACAAAGAGGAAAGGGGGCAGCAGGACCTACAGCCTACTCCATGGTGTCTGACATTTCCATTTCAGTCAGAACAGGACATGAAAATGGTAGAGGGAAAACATGAGCAAACGTTTGTTTAGTAGGAAGAAACAAAGATAGAAAGATGGGTTAGGCTAGTATCATAGGGTTTTGAATATCAGCCTCGGGAACCTAAAAATAAATCTGTATATAAGAAGATGATTTTCAAGGTACTGATCAAAGTAACAAGTATTTGTGATTGTGGAGGTGATGAGGTGAAGCTAAAAGGAGATAAATAAAAGCTGCTGAAGCTGTTTCTTCTGCAACACAGATTGGTGAGCTGGAAACAACAGTGAGCCTTCTGGTTAATGTTCAAGTTGCAGGGATTCTCTTACCTGCTGTGAATTTTTTGTTATACAAGATATACCATTACGAAATCTCTTGTCACTGTGTCCTCTATGTGCATAGACCATTCAAGTGTCATAAAACAGCATATGCAGATATGTATATGTACATACCATATATAGGTATTTGTGTGTATGTATGTCTTTGTTAATCATCAAAGGAAAAAAGTTTGCAGTAGAAGTTTTATACACCGTATAACTGCCGGCATGTATGAAGTCATCAGTTGTGATGAATTAGTATATTTTTAATTGCTGGGGAATCCAGAGAAGGCCATGCTGAATCTCTCCTTGGTGTTAATTTATGTCTACTTGGCTGGACCATAATGAACTTCTATGTGATCAAACATCACTCTGGATGTTCATCCAGGGATGCTTTAGGTGAGATCATGATCATTTTGACTTTCTTGGCGGTTCTGTTTTCAGCTTTGAAAACAGTTTCTAGTAGGCTTTGACTGTTTTCAATTCTAAAATGTGTGGATGTCTTCCTGAATTCTATTCCACTCTGTCCAGGATGCTATCCTTCATATTTATGATCCTTTACATCTCAATCACCCCTCCTTTTGAAGGCTTTTTCTGGCCAGTAAACCTCAACCTGGATCAGATTTTTTCATATCCCTTACAACAGCTTTTCATTATTCTTGGTTAGAATCCTTCTGCATTCTAGATTATGAAATATTTTGGGACAGAGACTACTTGTTATAGTATTCCAACATGGAATCAGTCTGCTGTGCTGAAAACGTCCAAATGTTTAATAAATATTTGCCAAGTTAATGGATGTGTTTGTGAGTTAATAAATAAATGAGATAATAAGTGGCAAGGATGAATATCACACTCAGAAGATTAGTGTTTATCTCTTCCATCCACTAAAATACACCCCATGTATGAAGTTCAAATATGCTTTCATTAAGGTTGGTTCAATATGGAAACTGTTTTTGAGAATCTAGGGCATAAGCTACAAGGGAAAAAATAGCATGAAAGGCAAAAAACTGAGGTGGGTTGGGGATTGATCTATAATTCCCAGTCCTGAGACACAGGAAAACTAGCATTTCTACTTTGCAGTTATTCTGAATATTAAACAAGAACTACCCATATTTATTTCATGAATGAATTACTTGGCTCCCTTAATCACTTCATCTGTATAAAAGGAAATGCCACTTGCATGTTTTTTTATGAGACCAGTCAATAAACATCTGTATAAGTTAAAATGTTTCAAATTCAGTATGCATTCACACAAAAGCCCAATTAATATATATATATGTATATATATATAACTTTCGTTCTTTTCACAGTCAATCTTTGTATGAGCTTAGAATACTGTATTTCTGAGTCTCATACCAATACCAATTCTAGAAGTCAACTTATAAAGATATGAATCACATCTGAGTCATTCATTAAACAGCAAGCAGCAATAAAGCAGAATCAATGCCATTTGTAAAGCAAAGAAAACCAAGAAATGCCTTGATTTATGAACCTCCAGGACCTACTGAAAAGCTGAGGAAAGCTACCAGGGAAGAGGTTAAAATTCAACTGTGCTTTACATTCCCCTTAAATCATGCAGTCTTGCTCCTGACAATTTAAATCCTGAATGATGAGCAATCGAAAAAGTAGTTCCCAAGTTATCCCAGAAAAATTTAAACTTCAACATCATGCTATCCTCAGAAATAGTGTTATTAATATATTTTTTGAAATCATGAATTTCAGAAGAATGTATTTCTCTCTCTCTCTCTCTCTGTGTGTGTGTGTATGTGAATGTGCAGGCATGTGAGTAGATGCCAGAGGACAGCTTGCAAGAGTTGGTTCTTTCCTTATACCATGTGAGGTGCAGGGATTGAATTTATTTTGTTAGGATTCACAAAGTTCCTTTACCTACTTTTCCAGCTAGAAGTCCTCAAATCACAGAGTTTCTTTCTTTCTTTTTTTTTTTTTAAAGTGATTATCCTTTGGTTCACAAAATCCAGATCCCAAAGAAGTCTACAACCATTGCACCATTGTGTTCATTGGGCTTACCATTTATTATTTAAATGTGGTTGTGATTTTTCCTTAAAAATCTCATCTTGCTTTATCAGTATGCTAAAATATTAAATTTAGTGTTGTTAATACAATTTCTTTCAAGAAAAATGACTAAAGCAACATCAGGCTGTGATAATTATGTTTTGGCCCATAAGATATTAACTGACTTAGCTTAAAACAGCTGACATTTGTTGATGTAGAGACTGGGAACAGGGTCCAAGAGGCAGCTCAAGTGGATGATGCTAGCTTATGGTCTTCCACAAGGTTATACTCAAACTGTTGCGAGTGGAGAAAGGAATTGACCCTCCATGCTTACTCTGGTAGTTTGAAGGAGAAAGGCCCCCATAAGCTTATATGCTTGAATACTTGATTCCTAGTTAGTGGAACTGTTTGGGAAGGAGTATGAAGTCTGATCTTGCTGGCAAACGTATGTCATTGGGAGTGGCTTTGAAGTTTAAAAGACTTTCTCCATATCTGTCAGCTCTCTCTGCCTTCTGCTTGCCTTAGAGATGTGAGCTCTCAGCTGCTACTCCAGGGTCATGCCTGCCCCATGTTCCCCATTGTGATGGTGATAAACTCTTACCCTCTAGAACAGTAATCTCCAAACAAGCAGTTTCTTCTGTCAGTTGCCTGGGTCATAATGTTTTATGATGACAATGCAACAATAACTAATACCCTTACTCTCATGGTAGTTGTTGGCAAGAGGCTTCGGCGTCATGTGGTCTACTAAACTGAGAGCCTTAGCTTCTGATTCCACGTTGGCCACTGGAAATTATTAGTTCCTTTTCATGTGAGTGTCTCCAGAGGACAGTAGAAAACGGCATCTGTTTTCCCCAAAGTAGTTTTTCACTAAGTTTAGGAGCTAGATTAGAGAAATCAGAAGTCATGGTGCCCAGGGAATGACTCAATTTCCAAAGCTGTACATACTTGCTTCCACTTATTCCAGTCATTAACAACATGCCATGTAAGTTCAGTCCACATTCAAAGAGAATGAAATTAAAGCACGTCTTGAAAGTAAGGATACCAAAAACTATGATGTAGGTAGCAGTTGTTAGAAAAAGGAGAGTTAGATGCACTTGGAATTAGGAAGATTTGCATTTGAATCTTGACTGTATTGGAAGTCACCTGTGGGTACTTTATCAAGTTAGACCCTCAGTCATAGTTTTCTCAATTGTTTAATCTTATAGATCATGGGATATTGGTTGTGATTAAGCAATTATTTAATATGAAAAGTGAGCTTGGCACATCTGCGATCCACAAGAAGTGCCTCCTTAATGCTGACTACATAGCAGTGATTGCTTAAGCTAATGGCTTAGATGTGGTAAATCAAGAATACATGGTCCTTTGCCTTGTAGATGCTTACAAGATAGCATTTACAAAAGTAAATCTGAAACTCAGGCATAGAGAGGCTAATGTAAATTTTTCCCTCTAGAAATTGAAGTGCTTCCTAGACACATGATGAAAGAGAGAATATCTTACTCCCAAAATGAAATATACTCAAGGCTTAAACTTAAAATTATATAAATAAACTTAAATTATATATANTATGTGTGTTTGTAATGTGAGTGTGCATGCCATGGCATGTATGTGTCAGCCAGAGAACAGCTTTTGGAAGTTAGGTCTTTGTTTGTACATTGTTTGAGGCAGGGTCTCTCATCTTTGCTTCTTATAGATACATTGCACATACTCCAGGCTAACTGGTTTGTGAGCTTTGGAGTGGTTCTCCTGTCTCTGTCTCCTGTCTCACTCTATGAGTGCTACGGTTACAGAAAGATATGAGCACATTCATTTCTAGAAATAAGTTTTTATCATTTTATTTTATGTGTACAGGTATTGTGCTTGCATATCTGTGGATAGAAGAGGGTTCAGATTGGCAGGAATTGGAGTTACAGACAGTTATGAGCTGTTGTATGGTGCTGGGAAATTGAACCTAGTCCTCTGGAAAAGCAGTCAGTGCTCTTAAGTGCTGAATTATCTCCCTAGCCCCCACAACCAGCATTTTTCGTTTGTTCTGGACTGTCAGTCTTGTGTATATAAAGCCTTTACCCTATTACCAAGAGGCTTTGGTGTCACATGGTTTATTTAATAGAGTCTCCCCAGCCCTGATTTTTTAAAGAAGAAAGTTTGTATCTGCTTACTTAAATGATCTAATAAGTGTTGTGTATAGAAAGAATCCATGCACAGCCTTTTGATGACTGGAGGCACATAGGACAGCGAGGCTGCATCTGTCCTTTGCACATCACATGGTGCCTAAGGAGGCTTAATAGGGTACAGTTTGCAAACCTACATTTGTAAATTATGCCCATAATTATATACACAAAGGATCAAAGGTCATGGTTGAAAACAATGCCAATTTAATGTAGCCATGTAAGTAAAAGTAATCTTATGCATGTGTTCTGAAAGACAATGGCTTTTTCCTTTAACAATATTTAATGTGTTATTTATTGAAATACACAAAGGACTGCCTCTTATTCAATCTCTACTTATCCCTTTGAAGGAAAAAAAGTACAGTTTGTGTGATTTTCCATGTGTATCTTAGAAATTAGATATCTTCCTAGGTCAATAATTTGTGTTTTGCTTAGATTTTATGTTATTAGATACTAACTCTAGACTTCCAGCAACTTGTAATCAAGACAAAATAAACAAAAGACCTTAAAGCTCATTTTTTTCTCGATTTAGAATTAGAGGTTAGAAGAATTTCGGTATTGGTTAGCCTCCATATGCACATTGTTTATCTATCTCCCCAGAGTCAAAGCTCAAGTTATTTGCAAGAACTCACATTTCTGAACTTCATGTCCCACGTTCCAACTCAACAGAGAGCAACTTTCAGCTGGAGTAGTGCAAATATAAAGATTACTCAAGGATTTCATTGAAAATTTTACATCCTCCATGTAACAGTTCAAGAAAGAAGTATCCAATAACCATAGAAAGATCGAAACACGGTCAACTGTTTGAACTTTATAATACAACATCTATATCCTGCCCTGGAGAGGCTTGCTTTCAATTTTGTTATCCGTCTGTGTCGAAACATTACTTAATAGTGAACGGAGTATGTTTGAATTTCTAAAGAGCTTTGTTGTCAATTTATGTGCATGTCAGCATATTAAAAATAACAAGTTTTACAAGCATAAATTTAAAATAATTTGCAAAATCAACATTGACTCCTAATTCAGTTTCCTGCTGCAGTTTGATAGTATATAATTATAAAATACAGTATCTCTACAACAAAGACACCAAGGTTAGTGGTTAAGCATATGGAGAAGGGTGAAAATAACTAAATATAATATTTAGAGTCGAAAAAAGCAAAGACATTTAAGCTTTAGCTTTACTTACTATGAGTCACTGGGCAAGAAACTTAACTGACTTTCATTTTTCTCATCTATCAGAGATAATGCAAGCATCTCACAGCAGGAATGAAGCATGGGAAACTAGGTGACATCTGAAACTTGTCTGATAGTATTATACTAAATCTGTTTTCTAAATTTACAACAAACTAATGAATAAGATAACATCCATGATGAATAGTGCCAAGAAAATAAAATAGGACCAAACTGAATCTTGAATCTAGTTAGGAGAAATTACTCTAGTTAGGTTCTGGGAAGCATTTTCGGTAGAGGACACAGTTGGTTTGAATGAGAAGAGAACTAGCCTTGTGAAGATCTACCCATGCTTTGTTACTTTGCTAAAATCCTTCCTCCCTCATAACTTGCTTTCCAGTAAGCCACGGTTGGTCTGAAATGTACATAGTCGCTCTACCCACAAAGTATTGGCAAATGTGTATTTAAAATAGGGCGCTTTTTCTTTGAAGGTGAATACAAAAGTATTCATAGCTTATGGAAAAACAGGATATAATATTAATGATTGCTCAAGCTCACTAATCAGCACCCGGGAATCAAATGCTAGTCTCTCTACTTTGCACTTAAAATTTCCCATAGCCAAAATCTGTGTAAGTATGAAAATGTGCAGTATTATAGAGGGCCTGGGTCTTTATCTTTGACTAGACTATTTCACAATTGTGAGGAGTTAGAATCTAATATTTAAAAAGAGAGTCTGAAAATGATTTTTATCCATATAAATGCAAATCAGCCATGTCCAGTGGAAAGGACAGATCTGTTTTAGCAAATTCACTTCAGTATTTCTTTACTATACAAAAGGTTCATTTTTCTCCTCAGAAATATTTATTTCTTCATGTTCACTTACTAATTAATATATGCATCTTATTACATGTTCCTTTTACAATTGTAGGAGTGTTATAAATTTACCTTTTTAGACAATTACTATAATAAACAATTTTAAGTTGCCCTTTTAATGGGAAATTGTGTACCTACTTGTTCATGTAGGAATATTTCTTCAATGTCAAAAATTAAAATTGTTGTAGATTCCACAGGTTCCTGTACTTCACACTGTATCATCATAAGCATTCTTTACCCAGGAATGCCCTTACCATAACAAACTTTCAATCATCCCTTAATGCTGCCAAAATACCCCCAGCTTAGGGGGATCGCCTGTCATCGGCAGGTAGACATCTCCCTGAGAAATACATGAATCAAGAATGACTTTTAGCATTGATTTTAAAATCCAAACTTCACAAGTCACCAAGAATCATGAGGATAAACAACCCTGTATTTTTGCAATACAGCAACAATTTAATCAGTGACTGAGATGTCACAAGAAGCTAATCTTAATGAGTAGTGCTTCTTGAAGGAGAGAGATTACAATAGTTCAGAACAAATGTGCACTTCAGGAACTCATTAAAGTCCTAATTTAGTTGTCTTGGATAAGAAGGAAGAATTAAAAACACACTCATACGCACACACTAATTAGTTTCAAGTGGGCAGTTTACAGGGAAGACTTGAAGTCTTCAATCTTCAGCTGTCTCAACAGGATATTGTAGGAAGTCGTCTCCCTCTGGTGAGTTCAATATCTGCCAGGCACTGCTTCTTTCATTTAAATTACAGAAGCCTTGTGAAGTAAGTATCATGACCATCATTTTGCAGAGAAATCTAAAGGATTTTTAACCTGCTCAGATTCATAATAAAAGTGAATAAAAATAGGCAGGGCTGGGTCCAAATTTAAGAACCCAGATCTCTGTGATTTCAAAGTCACTTCATGTCTTGTGTAGAATACCAAGCTATTTTAGGCTTTCACAATAGCTGACACCTCATGGGCATTTGCCAACTGAAATTTATGGCAAATCTGCGTGCGTTCCCAACAGAAAGAACTGTTGGTCAAATATACCATGCATCTCAGTTCACATCTATCCACTTGGATAGCTAACTGTCACTCTCCCGTATGAATGGCATAGACAAACACGTTTGTTATAGCCAGAATGTATCCCCTAAGGGTTTATGTGTTGAAATTAATCCCTATGAGGTACTGAAAGGGTAGAAGGTTGATCCAAGTATGGTATTTACAGATGAGACCTTTGGGAGGCGATTAGAACTAGATAAATATCATCAGGTTGTAACACCTATGACCAAATAGCTATGGCTTTGCAAGAGGAGAGGAAAAGACCAGGCAAGACACGTATTCCATACTCCCTGCCTCTTGTCTTGCAACACCTTGAACTGCCTACTAACTATTAGCTATATGACAATCTTCATATGGACTGTGCCACACATAGACATTCAGAACTGTGAGCTAAAGTAAACCTGTTTTCTACATTAGAAAACACACTAAGAAAAAGATTTCATTTTCATATTTTATGTTTATGGGAGTTAATTAAATATAAGAGAAAGAACCTAGCAGAAAGAGAATTGGGTTGTAAATCTGTCACTCTCCCACTGTAGGAACCTCTATTTTCATCTTTAAGTAAAGTGAGGAAGCTTTACTTAGAAAGTTTATGTATAGAATTGTTCCCGGTCTCCCAAAACTTCAGTAACTCTGAATTAAAGACATACAACTCTTTTAAGTTCTTATTATAAATATATTTACCAAATGATCTCTATATTACCTGGCATAGAGGCAGAGCTTAGAGTGCTTGCTTCATGACCTTAAGGTCTTGAAAGCCTCAAGGCTATATTAAACCTAGAGTTAAGATCAACATGGGACAGGGAAATGGAGGTGGAGGTGGCTCCTCAGAATAACTCTTCCTTTGTAAGGTTTTCTAAATATCATATTTTTAAAGAGAAATTTTACTATTAGCACCATGAATGGGCCTCTTGGAATAGAGAAATGTTAAAATTGAGTTTATATAACATTTGGGAAATAGAAACACCATGCAGGAGTTATCCACCCTTCTAAGAAGCCCTGTGCTCAATGTGTCCTCCCCAATACCCAATCCAAGCGATGAGCATATTTATGCAGCATCTGTAGATAAACAGATAATAAACAGAAAGGATTTATTTTATGTGAAAAATAAGTAAGTCCTGCCTGATAATATGCTACCAATAACCATAGGGATTTTGGGGTACACTTCCTGGTCCCCAGTTCCCAACTTCCTGGAATGAAACATCTTAAATCCTCTGTATATATGAAAAGAAATTACTATATTGTAAGACCTGCCTTAAAAGCTTCTTTGCTTATTGAGGCTTTCTTCAAATCCTTTAGCCCAAATAAATACCCCTTCTTAAAAAAAAAACTATATAGTTTGTAGCTCTATAATAGTACTTTTCATTGAAATCAGTCATTAGATGTTCATAATCTCATCATATACATTATTAATTTTGTAGTCCTATCTTGAATGTTGCATTACTTTAGAGTAATGCATTATACTACTTTTATATTCCAAATGTGTATCATATTCCTTAGGATACATTAATTACTCAGTATATACATGTTCTGTCTTTGATTTTTCACACGGTTACCAAAAAAAAAAAACACAAAAACACTGGTTTAGACAAACTTGCATCCTGTGGGAGAGGATTTATTTATTCATCATCTTTCCCGAAGTATTTTTAAAAGAACTTTTCAGATGATATAATTCTCATAGAAATGCTCAATGTCACACAACTAAACTTAAAACTTCATGGTTGTGTTGTGGGACTATGAAGACCCAGTCTAACTATGCCTAAATAGAGGCTGAAGAGATATCTCAGCAATTAAGAGCACTTGCCTTCTTCCAGAGGACCCAACAGTAACTCCAGCTCAGAGGTGACTACCCCTTTGGTCTCTCTGAGTATCAATTGCCCATGTGATATACAGACTTAAATGCAAACAAAACAACCAAATATACAAAATAAGTGTTTTTAGTAAAAAAGAAATCATATAATGTCTCCATATTGCTTCAAGTTTTGGATGTTTCAAGGCTGGACAGGATTCATTCTGGGATGCTTGTCATCAAGTGCCATGATTCAACTAAGGAACTCAAAGTTTCATTACATGCCTAGATGCCAGTTGTCCTCATTATCTACATCTCTTTGACCCCAGACTCTCCCCAAGTTTCTTGTTAACCCTTTGATTGTCCAATACGTCTTCCTACTACTAAGGCAAAGCCATCAAATATTTAGTGAACACATATGAAAACTAAGATATCACTTGGGCAACATCTGTAAGAGAGATAAGATACTACACTGCTAATAAACCATTCCTCTTCATCCTCTGGCTTCTTGCTTTAATCATTCTTATTTGCTCAATATAAGCATGGCATATTTTTCTTACCTATTATCACCCTACTCAGGGTTTCTGACATTTTCCTCTGTCCTTATGGGAAGAAGATATTGAAAAGCCTTTATTTTCTGAGATCTTTTCACAATTTATCATTCATATATCCTTTACCAGGCAGGTTTTTTTTCCCCACTTCATTTTGCCAAATTGGAGTTTTCCAGGCTAAAATGCACATCATTTGAAGGTGTCCCAAAAGGCAATGGACAGGATACATTGGGATCCTGAGCCATTACGCTACCTAAGAACAAAGTTGACTTTCTAACAAATAGAAAACAAAATTGAAGTTTTAGTTTCTCTCGGCCACCATCGAAGTCCAGGTAGGCTTACGGCCTCAGGTATCATACCAGCTGCAAGCAAGGGAGAGGCCTGCTCATGACTCTACTTGCAATGGCTGCATTCGACTTTTCCTTGCAGTGATAAAACTAGGAAGAAAATGTGGACATTATTCTTAATGAGAATTTTTTATGCAAAATAATAAGGATTTTTCTTTGGACCAAGGAATTATCATAAGTCTTCTGTACACTAGAGGAATAAAAAAGTCTCTTTTAAGATTTTTGAATGAAAAACTATTTAAAATATTTGTTTTATTTTCAAAACTAGTGAAGAAACAACTAAATGATTATTGTATGAAGCTTGTATGTATAGCACTGCAAGTTGTTCTCTCCTTGAAGGTTCATAAAAATACACCTTCAGTTTGCAAAAATCTTTATATGTTCCAGTGTGGAATGGGCTTTTTCTTTTCAAGCAATTTTGTACCACCTCTGCTGTGTTTCTAACATACATACAATCTTGTCAACAGAGACTGCATGTTGGTTTCCCAGCCTCCCAGGCCAAAATAATCATGCAGAAACTATATTAATTACAATACTGTTTGGCCTATTAGCTCAGGCTTCTTATTAAGTAACTCTTACATCTTAAATTAACACATTTCTATTAATCTATGTATCACCACGAGGCTGTGGCCTACCAGTAAGGTTCTGGCATGTGTCTCCTCCAGCAGCTACATGGCTTCTCCTTAACTCTGCCTACTCTCTGTCTGTATCTCTTCCCACCTGGCTTTATTCTGCCCTGACATAGGCCAAAGTAGCTTCTTTATTAATCAATCAACAAAAGCAACACATATACAGAAGGACCTCCCACATCACAAACTTCTTGCCAGGATGCCCTTTTAATTTGGACCCAACTACATAGCTAAAGCTTTGCTTATGTTTCAACACATTTATAACCTGATAAATATAATTCACTGGTATCAGGATCATATTAATCTAAAAAAATGATAGCATTATCATGCACCATGAACAATCCCCATAGATACTCTTATGGCCAATTCTGAGCAGGGAGCAAGGAGAATTCACAATTTGTTAAGAAGCCCCAAACATCAAACCAGTCACAACAAGTAAGTGTTGACTTCACAAGACGTAGCTGCTGCAGACCTTGTGTGGAAGGCATTATTGTTTTCTTAGAGGAAAATAATAAGTTCCAGGGGAACTGATCAGCATATAAGTGGTAAAGTCCCAGTCAATGAGCCCTAAAGGGTTTGCTTTTTTAACCACACCCTTTCCTCATGCAAGCCAGCTTTCCGATCTCTCATCACAGTAGTTTTGGCCTCATAAATCATGAGTAGCAGAACATTATTCTACTTCCAAGCTAGACATGCTGCAGGATATTGGGACCTAATTTCAAACGGGTGCTGGACTATACCTTCTAATGGGAACTGAGCACTTAGAATTGCCTGTGACATTAGCAAGCCATTTACCTCCTGAATAAAAAGCAGGTTGTTGATTTAGTCATGTCCTCTACTTGCATCTCAAATTCCAGCCGCCAAAGGAAGCATTTCTGTCTGATGTACTTTCACCTCATTTGAGGCCAGATGGCACACACTCTGGGACTGGGGTAGAACAAGTCTTCAATAACTGTTTGATTGCCACTATGACTCATCCTCACGAAAGCAGATACAATAAGGTCCGTGAAAGAAATACATCATAGTCAGAACCTGTCTGCAACACGTAGCTGTACCTTGCTTATGTTTAGAAAATTCTAATCCTGTAATTTTCTTGATAGGCACTCTTTGATCAGGAGAAAAAAGTTAAGGAGCTATCTACAAAGCATATAAAATTATGTTTGTCTCCATTATTGCACTTTGTAAGGATTTATAGCAAGTTTGGGCTTGAAAAAAACACACGGAACTGTTACAACATTGACTGTAGATACATAGTAATCTGAAAAGAACATGCTGTTATTTTCCTTAGAGGTTTGAGATTAGCCAATAGTGTAATAAGGCAACTAAAAACACCATTAACATTAAGATGTCTTTACAGATAAAGAACCAAGAATTCCTTATTTGTGTTTTAGACAATATGTATTAGTTAGGGGCAGAAAGAATGGGGAACTCAAGGCATATTTTCATGGCAGAGAAATATAAGGTGCAATGGTGGCTAAGAAAGACCCCTAGAACAGGCAAAAAGAATTTAGGAACAAAGAACAAAGGACTTTCAAATACAGAAAGACTTCTATGAGACAGCAGGAAAGATTAGTATAATCTTTAATTATTCAATTTAATTATTCAATTTAAGTATAAGCATGCAGTTTTTTTTTAAAAAATAAGTTGTTTTCATACAAGGCTGAATTTTCTTATTTTCTTCAAAGAAAGTTCTAGAATAGACTGGTGAGTAAGAAAGTGAGGTTTCAATTCATTATTTCCAGGATAAATGAGATAGATATTGAATAAACTAGATATTGAAGTGGAGATTCACACATTACATAAAGTTACCTGTTAAATAGTCACCAAGCTAAGCAGCTAAATTACTTCTTCTAATATTGTCACTATGACTGTTCCAGACGGAAAAAAATGACTTTCTAATCAGGACCTTCTTCTCAGCTTATACAACAGGCTGAGGGGTTGACTACATTCTTATCAAGCCCCAATTCTCACCAACTCAAGATTTAAGTGCTCATATTATTCAGGTCATTATTATGTTAGGGCAGCTACCCCCATCTCGAGCTGCAGATTGATCCTAGGGCCTTATGCATGCTAGGTGGTCTTTCTGTGCTACACCCAGCCTTCCTCTGTACAGAAAAAAGTATAAGTTTGTGTAGCCACATTCCAAGAAGCAGAAGTATTTCTATTATTAACATTTAAAAATTTAGTCCTTAAGAACAACCACGCATCACTTCTTGGTCTTTTGGCTTAGACTGAGTGCAAAGCAAATGGCCCCCAAATCATGGCATCTGCTGGTGGAAAGAGCAAAAAATGCTTAATCCTCAGGTTAGCAGAGTTTTACAAATAGAGCCCATGCCTTTTTCTAAGCTAAACAGTCTGCTGTTCCACATTCCTCCTGTATCGCTCAGATTTATCTGTACATTAACAATGCTTACTAGCAGATAGCCAAAAAGGCTGGCCAAGTTGGACCGACTTCAAGATTTGTTTCCACAAGGGGGTGTTTCATGCGCTTGGCAGAAGCAGGCTGCAACTGTAGCTTCATTTATTACATTGTGCTATAAACATTATGTCCTGAGCTAACAAGACACTCCACATGACAGTCCCATAGGTTACCAAGCACCGTAAACATCTGTTAAAACAGGCGCCAGAGATAGCACAGTCAAGGCCTGTTATATCCATTTGAAAGTGGTTTATGGGGTGTAGTCTACTGTTTAAAAACTAATAATCAAAAACACAGCCGCAGACCCCGACTAGAGCAAATATTTACCGGGAGAAGTTAGGCTCACTTTGAAAAAACATGCCCTAATGTCATCACTTTATCACTGCCTTTACAGACTTTCATTTCACACCTCTGCTCAGTAAGCACTGGCTTCCCATGGTATTCAGGAGACCAAAGCTCTAATTTCACTGTGATCTATTTGCTCCCCAAAGAAATAGAAGTGTCATTGAATGTTGATTCACCAGTTTTTCTAGACTAATATGAAACCAAAAGTTTATAAGGGTGGAAGAAGGTGATGAATGCTGGCTTGGGCTTTTTAAGCTACAAATATTATTTGCCAGGGGTCTCTTTGCTAACATTCACTCTTGTAGCCCATCCAGGGGTCTATCTGGAGGGAAAATGAGAGACTGGATATATATATA
>LOEQ01006202.1:0-35248 GCA_001685075.1 Bramus lutescens | reverse complement strand
ATTAACCAATGAAAGTAACACATAGACAGATGACCCTCCTACATCAGGTTTGCTCCTCATCCCCACTAGTCCTCTCCGGGACTCAGTCTTCTCCTCATCCCCACTAGTCCTCCCTGGGACTCAGTTTGCTCCTCATCCCCACTAGTCCTCCCTGGGACTCAGTTTGCTCCTCATCCCCACTAGTCCTCCCTGGGACTCAGTTTGCTCCTCATCCTTACTAGTCCTCCCTGGGACTTAGTTTGTTCCACATCCCCACTAGTCCTCCCTGGGACTCGGTTTGCTCCTCATCCTTACTAGTCCTCCCTGGGACTCAGTTTGCTCCTCATCCCCACTAGTCCTCCCTGGGACTCAGTTTGCTCCTTATCCTTACTACTCCTCCCTGGGACTCAGTTTGCTCCTCATCCCCACTAGTCCTCCCTGGACTCAGTTTGCTCCAGGCACAGTGGACTCTCTGCTCGTTCTTAAACAGATCTTGACTTAACTCTTAACTTATAAATCATTCTTGTTATTTCTTTAGCTGTAAAGACCCTTCTCTAAATGTTTGCATGCTCCCTTATCTTTACTGAAATTAGTACCTTGTCAATGACTGCTATCATGACAAAGCTATTCTACTTCATTACAGTGTACCTTCTGTCACTCTCTTCCTTATCTCTACCATAGATAGCTTAATCAAAAATATCATTTTAACTTCAAGAGAGTGGGAGCAATTAGAATTCAGAGCAGGCCCATTAAAATTCAGGTAAATGGGTCAGTTTGTTATCTCTTCAACTACACAGCTGCACATTATAAATTTCCAAAACCTGCAGGTATCAGGGACTAGGATTTTATTTTGGCCATTCTGTTGTTCTGTAAAGTACCAATGCCCTTTATCAAACCAAAAGAAAGAAACTAAAACTCCCAGAGCAGCACTTGTAGTTAAAGAAAAAACGAGCGTTGCTTAGGAGCACTGGGGCCTGTGTGGCTCATCTGTGGTCTCCGTAAGCTGCTTATCGATCTCCCAGTGACTCAGTTCCTTAGGGAATGAGGGGACTGCTACCTAAGATCATGTGCATTGTTATCTTGAGGTCTGTGATTGGTTGATTTCATGTGTCAAATTGGCTTGGCAGTGGTACCCAGATATTCGCTCAAACATTTTACAAAACACTCCTGTGACGAGATTTTAAAGATGAGATTAGCATTTAAAAATAAAAATTTAATAAAGCAGATTACTTTAAAAATGGAATGTGTATGGACCCCATTGAGCAGTTGAAGGCCTTATTGATGCCCTTTTACTAACAGACTCTGAGCGTGAAGAATCACCATTTTCCTAGTTCTCCAGAACTTTGAGGCCAGGTCAGAGCCAGGCTTAAGCTCCAAAGCACCATTTAATGAAGACTTTTTAAAAGTAGGCATTTCTATCCAGAGCTCATAATATCTAACAGAAATACACCATACTGATGGCTCTGGTGGGCTTGGAGCCATCTACAGGAAGGTTCTGAACCTAGAAGAAACCAGACTACATCTAGCAGCCTCATGGGAAGATGAAAAGAAAAATTTCAAAAGAGATTCATGAATGGATATTTTCCTTAAAGTCATTCTAGCATTTAAGCATAGAGTTTTTTTTTTAATGGGAATCAATGTTACCATTTCTGCCTGTTAAAATGGGGAAAACCTATTTAAAAACATCTCATAGACAATCATCTAGCTTCTGTCTGGGCAATTATACCAATGAGGAACTCATTAACTCCTCCACTGGGAAGTTCGTTCGATTTTGTGACTGTGCTATTTATTTAAAATCCTTTAGGCATCATCTGCCATTTTATTATTTATACATAGTTTTGACTCTAAAAGCTTATAGGGAAAATATTAGAAGTTTAAGTTCCCCGGACACACTGCCACTTATCTCTTCTCCAAGTCAAATGCATGCAGGCCGTTCCACCCTTTGACTCACTAGCCTGCTCCTCCACCCTACTGTCCCCTCGAGATTTTATAACTCCTGAGGATGCTGCTTCTATTATCAATTCAGTTCTACTCCTGTCATCACAAGACAGAGGGGGATGGGGAGCTTCTATCTAGGTGCCATGGAACACGGGAAAGGGCAGAGGTCAGGGGTCTGGAAGATACAGCAGAACCCAAGGTCTAATGATGGCACCTGCCACTCAGCCTGCACTCCAAAAGTCCTTCTGGAATACAGAGCTTTCTATTTTTTCTTTCCTTTTCCATTCTAATCCTTTGCTTCTTCTCTTCACATATTATTTTGCCTTTCGCCTTTACCCTCTTTATTTTCAAAAGATATGAGAAAATAAGAGCATGAGAGAATGTAAATGAGGAAGAAATCTGACCAGGAATGAGAAAGGCTCTGGTGACTGCTTCCTGTCACAGAAATTAGATATAAAGATCTATTTCCAATGACTAAATCCAGTCTCAACTTGCTAATTGAACTTGGTTCAAGCCATTATTGATGTCCAGGAGGAGGAATACTGAGCTGTTTGAGCACTGAAGGAACAGCCCTGCTTACTTGCTGTCTGCCTAATGAAGCCTGGAAAAGTCAAGCAGATGAACTGCTGTTAAAGCTGGCTGACAAAACCCTTAGATAAGACAGTGATTAAATCGAGGAGGCAGAGGATTAGCCATACAACACTACCTTCTCTAGGCCAGTGGCCTGTGTGCTTCCTTAATTAGTTGTAAGGTGGAGCCATCTTACTCTTTGAAGTGGTGATAAATTTTAAAAGATAAATTTAGTCCATTTTATTATGTGTTTGGGTGCTTTGCTTACATGTATGCCTGTGTACCGCACATGCATGCAGGAATTCAGAGTCCTGAAGAGGACACTGGATCCCCTGGGACTGAAGTTCCAGAAAGTTTTGAGACACCATGTGGGTGCTGGTTGCTGAGTATTATTACACCTAGGTTTTGCTGTTAAGGGACACTTAGGTTCATCCTGCAACATAGAACATTAGAGCAGATAGCATCAGAAGACGAAGTATAAGGCGCCCATAATCATATGAAGAAACGTTCAACCTCACTAACCATATGAAAATATGAATTAACACTGCGTTGTAATTCTAGTTCACCCCCATAAGAATGGCGGTCATTAAGGACACCGCAGCAAACACTGAGAGAATGTGCTCAGTAGGAAACCCTTACACATTGCTGGTGGGATATAGTCTAGTCCAGCCACAGCAGGAGTCAGGATGGAAGTTTGTGGAGAACCAAAACTACATCTTCCACATGACTCAATTCAACAAGCCCTCAGTCCTTATCCGAAAAGCTTACAGAAATTTGACTCCCAACATTCTAGGAACATACATCCTATGATGTGAAATGATGCACTCCCTCTTATTAACTCACTGTAAATATTATTTGTATAATAGAAAGACATGATACTTGACGCATGACAATTACTTTATTTCTCTTAATTGGTATTTTCCAAAACAAACATGGTGCTGGAGTTTTCAATCTATCCACATTCTTATCTTTTTAAAATTTACATTTCTTACCTGTTTAATATTTCTTTCTCTCATATGTTCCTTAAAGGAGATTTGAGGTGGCTTCTGGGAATATGTATTAAGCCAAAGGATGAGAAAGCAAAACAGATGAGGGAACAGGACAGCAAAACAAAATAAAATAACAACAGCAGCAACTCTCTCTCTTCTTCTCCTCTTTCTCTTCCTCCTCCTTCTCCTTCCCTCTCCTTAGAAGCACACATCAATCACAGCACTCATATGGTGAGAACAGGAGACAGATAAGGATTCACCAGAAATTTGTTGTAAGGGGGAAGATATGAACCAACACCTAAAGTTGTCTTCTGATTTCCACATGTAAATCATGGTACGTGCATGCTCATACTCATACACAGGAACACACAATACATACATATCACGCATTCACAGAATAATAGGAAAGAAAGAAGGGAGAGAGAGAGAGCTGGAGATATAGTTCATTGGCTATATAGCTCATTGGTAGAGAATTTTACAAGGCTCTGGGTTCAATCTCCAGTACACACACACACACACACACAAACACACACACACACACACACATACACACACACATTTCTATAGAAACTTTTGGCTCAAAAGTGCTATAATTTTCACTTTAATGGTATCTTACATTTGAACATTTAATATCTAAATATTTATTTGAATTCTTGGTTCCTGTAGAATTATAAGATCCAAGTTTTGAGCAAACTCTACCAAGATAAGCAGTAGTCCAAATGAACACAAGATCTGAGAATTTCTTGCAAGTCCAACTTTCCTGAGATTACTTTTAGTAAAAAATGGAAATAAATCTTGCCTTATCTGGGGGTTCACTAGACATATATCAAACATGAGGCTTATGTTCATGATTCACAGAAGAGGGAATAATCTATTGAAACCACACTTGCATATCTTATGCATGATGAATATTGACTCCAAACTGAAAACTATCAAAACAGAACTTGGAATCTGATTTTTGTGATGTAGGTTACTCTTTGAAAATAAATTTACAGAAAAAGCAGTATTAGTAAACTTGTTATTGAAAGTTGGCCCAGAAACACAAATCAGACACTATTTTCTTGTTATATGAATACGGTTTTACTGATGAGTTTTCCACACACATTCTATTGTGGTATTCTCTCTGATAGTTCCTGTCTTTCTTTGTGTTTTTATTGCTATGAAGAGACACTATGACTATAGCAACTTTCATAAGGAAAACATTGGAGCTAGCTTATAGTTTCAGAGGTTCAGTTTATTATCATCATGGCAGGGAACATGGTAGCACGCAGGCAGACATGTTGCTGGAGCTGGGAGTCCTACATCTTGTAGGTAACAGGAAGTTGACTAAAAGTCACACTGAGGGAACCTTGAGCAAAAGAGACCTCAAAGTCTGCCCCCACAGTGACACACTGCCTCCAATAAGGCTATACCACCTAATAGTGCCACTCCCTTTGGAGGTCATTTTCTTTCAAATCACCACAACTCCCACCATAAGATCATGGTCTTTATCGTAACTTTGTTCTTCTTAGCAGGAATCCCAAACTTAGAATTTTTCTTTTGATCAAAGCTTGGGTTGCAGAATATTCTTCTCAAAATTAAAACATTTACATGAGATAAACTGCAAATTCATTTATTATAACCCATTATATAGTTAGGAACATAAAATTAATAGAACATAATATTAGTTGTAAACCTATGAAAAGATATTGAAATGCATTCACTGTTAAAGAACTGAAAATTGAGCCATGCATCGTGGCTTATGTCTGTCATCCCTGCACTCTGGGAAGCTGAGGCAGGAGGACTACCAACAGTTCTAGGCCAGTCATAGAAGGATATTGTCTCAAAAATATACAAAAAATGTAGATCGAAATAATACGAAGCTTTAAAAAAATTATATTGGAAAAGAAAATGCATGCCAAAAGTACACATACCCAGGGTGTAGGGATAAAAGACATTCTTATTCATGGCAATTCAAAATTTAAGCAAGTCACACATATTTTCAGGATAGTTTTATGTGTATGAACTTGCAATTGCATGGTTCTTTATGCTCACATATTCCACTCTTTGAGGAATGTATTTATAGATAAGCTCACAATTTTTGCTCAATTATATGAATGAAGGCAATTTGAAATGATCCCTCGTTCGCTGTCCTTTGACATTTTAAAATTATTTATTGTTTTTATGCAGAAATTAGCAGTTTGCTTTTCATCCCATTTATTCATTTGCTCATGACAGCTATTATATGGTTGCCCTGATGAGAAACAGTGCAAGACACCTCTGCTTTTCATTTCAGGAAGCTAAGGTGGAGGGGCCAGGCTGGGGGTTGGCTTATTAAGAATGAATGGGATCCCATTTCAGTTCTAACTTTAAAGCCCCTGTTACCTTTGCCTTATCAGACTTAATCTTGGCACCTTGAGAAGTCTGAAACCTTGAGCATTGCTTGGAGGTCAGCACCACAAATTTCTGTTCATACCGGTTCTGACCAGTTCTTTGACTTCCAGAGAAGAGAATCTACGAAAAACTAGAAACAGTGGGGTCTCATTTTCCAATTCTTAATTTTTGATAACCTAAATATATATTAATACATTTTGTCTATACTATATAATTAATATAAATATCGATTTATAAATAAATATAAATTATAAAAATANATAAATATTTATAAATGAAATAAGATTTTCAAATTTCCATATTTGAAAGTGCATCTCTGAAGGTATCACTGTTCTCAGAGTTGTGCAGTGCATACAGTCCTGCTGGAGCATGACTAAATCTCCTAGTGTCAGAAAACTCAAAGAGACAACCATACAACAACAGCCAATATGCTAACATTTTTAAAAGGTGAGCTAGCAATACACTGTAAAGCCGCCTGGCTTGTGATCTGGTTATCTCTAGGAATGAAAATGATGTTGGGTGGGTGTGTGGGAAGACATGGACATTCATTCTTTATTTTGCGATGCAAGTTTACATATAGTTTGCATTTCTCCAATGAATAAAGTTTTATATATTATTTTAATACAATGTTCTAAGAATATTTTCACTGTGAGGTGTAACTAATATATTTTTAAAAATATTATTTTTATAAAGATGAAAATAACATGTGTGCTGATTTAAGAAACAAGACATTACAATTATCACTGAGAGAACAATGATAGACCACTGGCCTTCTACCCAAGTTATTTCTTCATAGGAGAAAACGTATCTGGGCTGCTCTGTGTGAGAGATGAGAAAAACATTTGAAGCAATTTGGCAGAAAGCATCTCACTTAATCTATAAAGCTCAAGGTGAAGGGTTTCTTTCATGAAGAATTAGTTATTTTAAAGTTTGGCACAGTTATCATTTCAAGAGAGAAGCCCCAACATGACTGAAGCAAAAGTGAGTCAAGAAAATGACAACTGTTAACAGAGTCCTCTTCAGAATTTCTCAGGTTCACACAGGCCAGTGGTTCTCCACCGTAGGTCACAGCCCCTCTGAGCATTCAAATGACCCTTTCACAGGGGGAGTCTACAACCATGGGAAAATACATATATTTACATCACGCTTCATAGTCATAGCAAAATTTCAGTTCTGAAGTAGCAATGAAATAACTTTTATGGTTGGGGTCACCGCAACATGAAGAACTGTATTAAAGGGTCTCAGCATTAAGAAGGTTGAGAACCACTGACACAGACCCAACCTATTCATGAACTTGGTGGAAAGTTCAAAGGTGAATAAGGCCAGTCTCTCTTAGAACTGCAACTCTAAATAATTTTTCCTGTTTTTCTAATATTTCATTTTAACTGTCAGTATATTAATATAGTTTATTATCCTTTTGATATGTATTAATTATTTTTGGAGCACTTTGTATGAGCAGTGTATTTACATCATTCCAGCCCCATACTCTCTTCAACTCCTCCCCTGTCCTCCATCATTCCGTCTCAAACTTCTTACAGCTTCTTACTCTTTAACTATCATTGTGACATATAGATACATGTACATATTATTGTTACATGTGTTTTCGTTCATATAAATTCATAAATGTAATTCATTTAGTGTTGTTGAAAATGACTGCTTGGAATTGAACCATCTATAGAGGGAATTGTCCCTGAAAAAGACCAACTATCCTTTTCTCAAAAGACCTTGTTATATTTTCTCTATCCACCCTGACATGTCAATTGGTGGTGTCATTTTTCAGGTCTCATTTAGGTGCCACACAGTTAAGATTTCATGGATGCAGCTTCCTTGACATATATAGAAACATCTCTCAGCATATTCCTTGAACCTCTGGCTCTTACAATCTTTCTGCTCACTCTTGTATGATGCTCCCTCAATCTTTAGGGGTATGTTTAGCAGTTGGTGTTGGATACCACACAGTTAGTTGCTTTCTGTATTTTGACCAGTTATGTCTTTCTGAAATGGTCTCTAGCTGCAAAAAGAAGAAGCTGCTTTGATGGGATTGAGAACTACACTTAGCTCTGGGTATTAGGATAAGTATTTTGGATGCAGTTATAAATTATAATGGTTTGTGACAGTGCAAGTGATAGGTTCTCTTCCATGGTCCTTGGTCCACCAGCCATGGGTAATGGGCTAGGTTTACAGCACCAGGTGTGAATTCCTTCTTAATGAATCATCCTTATGGACTGATGGCTACTGGTGACCTTCAAGTTGTAAGTGTTGCTGTTGCATCTTTTAGAATTCTTGTCATGCTGGACATGATGGTTCAGAGCAATGACCGTGAAACAGGACTTTTGCTTGCATTTCTCCATTGACAATTTCCATAGTTCCTTCCAGCACTATGAGAGATTGTCCTCAGGAGGTATCTTTCAGGTCACTTCAATTCCTAAAATCCTCTATAAGGAAGTATGTGGGATCTTCAGTAATGGAGCCTTGCTTTCAGTTTATGGAAGGTGACCAAGGACCATGTCAATAGCCTGTATTGTTTTGGAAGTCTCTTGGAGTTCTTTGACCAAGAACTTAAAAGGATATTTACTATGCTTGGTCCTGAGGTTGTCTCTGGACTGTCTATGACTTTGGGGAAGACATTTTTTTAGCTCAAGCGGTGTAACTTTACATGCATATATATAATACATGTGTTTACGTACATGACACTGTTAAGTAAAGACAAAATATAATTCCCTATAGTATTTTAATACTTGCAAATGCTCTTAGGGTTGGTTATTTCCCCCTCACTCTCTCTCCCTTTCTGTTGCTTTCTTTCTCCCTTCCCCAGCTAAGCCCATCTCCACCTCTCCCCCTGATTTTCCCAGTTCCCTCTTCATATCTCCTGTGTCCTTCTCTATAGTGTATTCCGCCATAGGATATTTTTATTTTCCTCGTATCTATGATTACTCCATGATACTTATTCACAAAATAGATGTGGAGCTAGTATCTACAAATAGGAGAGAATATTTTGTGTTTGCCTTTCTGAGTCTAGGTTTAGGTTTTCTACTTTGTTCCATTGATTTACATATCTGTTTTGTACCAGCGTCATGGTGTTTGGATCATTACAACTCTGTAATAAACCTTGGAATCTGGGATGCAAATGCCTCTAACATTGTTACTTTTAAAGATGCTTTTTTGTAGTAATAAGGGGAGCGGGCCCTGCTTTTCGTCCAGCCCAGCTCCCGCANAAAGGGGCCAAGGCAGTTTCTTTATTAACCAATGAAAGTAACACATAGACAGATGACCCTCCTACACCACTTTTTGAGATTTTTTCTGTTTCTATGAGGGATGTTATGGCTATTTTTGATATTTTGATTGAGATTGTATTTACTCTCTTTCTTTTGGTACAATGGTTATTCCACAATATTGATGACACCATACGTGGGCATGTGATGTCTTCCATTTTTTTTTTGGTGACTTCCTTAACCTCTTCAGAATTTTAAAGGTTTTATTATAGTTGCCTTTCATGTTTTGGGTTGATTCTCATGTTTTTGAGACTATTATGAATGGGAGAGTTTCCATTCTCTCTCTCAGCATGCTTGCTCTTGTATTATAGAAAGGTCACTAAGTTTGGCAAATGGATTTTGTATCCTGCTACTTTTCTTAGGCATTGATCATTTCTACAAGTTTTCAGGCAGAGTTTTTGGAATCTCTTATGTATGTATATTATGATCAACAAACGAGAATTTCTCTAGCTAGTGCCTTGAGCATGATATTGAAGAGTGGGGATAGTGGATTATGTGTATTTATTTTATATCCTATTTGACTCTCAGATGGGTGTGTGGAATTACCAACCCTTCCACTTATATAGACCTCCTTCAAAGTATTTTGACTTTACATAGGCGGTTTGGGTGCATTATGCCCTGCGTTCACCAGTAATCCCTGTGAAACTAATGAAAATCAAATATAAATTTGGAGAATTTCTTAAAAATCACATGTCACTTAAAATTTGGTTCATTAAGGCAGACACTATTCATTCCATATTTCAATACCACTAGGAATTCTAGTAAGGATTTACACAATCTTTGAAATTTTATTATGCATTTCTATGTGCTGTGAATCACAATGTTTATTTTTCTCATAATTTACAACATAATTCTGTTCTACGCACTTATCTTATTCCTTAAGATAAAGAAGCCAGCTTTAGAAAGATTGTGCAATGTGTCCAACATTGAATAGCTATCACTTTAGCAGGAATTTTTATATGGCCTGGTCTTATGCCCAGATTAAGCTTTAATAAACACATACATCTTTCTCAAATACCCTGCATACCAGAAGCTAGAGGCCAGGCAGCTCACGAAAGTAACACCAGCAGATCCATCAATACTTCCAGGAAGAGAATGCCCTCATTCACTGAACAAGCGCACCTGGTTAGCCTAGTCTTTATACCGTTTGAAGTGCTCCTTATTGTTACAATATTCCATACTCTTCAGCTAATCTGCATAAGATCCTGCAGCAATGTATTTCCTAAAAAAGTATTACTTGTAATTTAGGGCACGAGTCTCCGTCTCTGATGGCTCAAATCTTCTGAAACTTGAATTTCTCTCTATCTTAAAATAGAGCAGGCAGAACAAGAAAAGAGAAACATTGCTGTAGCCTTGATGAATGGGTAGAGAGTATATGCCAGGAAAAAGTCTAGACATCATCATCTAAAATTAATGAATCACTGTAGAATATACAGAGAATCTATAAGATATATATATTCTGTGTCATTTGTATTAATTTCAGTCATATGTATCAGTCTTATTTATTCAGCCAGATAAGTGCATATAATATATGTAATAACACGTAATATCATAAAATATACATGTTATATGTAATTATCATATATTATAATATACAATATAATATAATTTATATATTATATATGCACACATATTACATGTATTATAATATATAGTGGTGTATATATATATATATATGACTGAATTCACTCAACAGTTAAACAATCTTTGTAAATCCAACAAAATTTGGTTAGTGTTTCTCATTACAAATTTTAATGCATAAAGCAGTGTTTAGGGTGATAAATTTTTTTCATTTCTATGTACTTTAAGCTTTCATTAGTTTGATAATATGGACAAATTACAGTATCAAAGATAAAGATGATTCAGATCCTCAGTGACTCCTTCAAACCTATTTTCAAAATTGAGTAGGTGACCCAAACGGACCCAAGTCTCTTATGTGTGGTTGGATATAACTTATTATTTTCCTCTTTTGAAAGACTGACATCTCAGATTTTCTCTCTGGAAAACATGCAGGTTTTGTGTAAATGTGATCAGTTTCATGGTTGCATTAGTAAACTGATGCCATGTGGGCTGAATATTATGGTATAGGCCAGTGGGGCTCTGGGACACAACCCGACTCTTTTGTCTTTAGTTTTGTTTATGTGTCCACATGACTGTAAGCTGCAGGAAGTCTCGTAAGAGTTTAAGAGTATTTTGGAAGTATGGCTGATTACTGAAGAAGAACTCTCTCATTAGTCTCCTTATTATTAGAAAAACAATAAGGGCACTGCATGTGAAATCGACATTTGATGAATCAAAGCATCAAGCATTCTAAGACAACTCAACATAGAGTTTGGTTTATACATGTAATTTTCTTCCTTTTCCATCCATCATCCATATTTTATTATCTATTTCAAGTCCAAGTAGATACGTTTCTCCCAGAGATCTGCTACTGTTTACGGAATCCTTAGCATTTCTTTTAAACGCTACTCCAAGTGAGATGATCTGCGACACTCGGCCTCTTTCCTTTTAACTTCCACTGGAATGGGAGAAATCGAGATGACTCCGTGTTCTTTAGGCATAGGGAAAATTACTCATTTTTATGGCTGCACTGAAACACACCTAAAATTACAAATTTCCTACGAGGAAGTGATATTCTAGATTTTTACCTCCCCAACTCAGTGTTCATGGCCTCCTGACTCAGTCGCGACTCAGTGTCACCGACACGATGCAGGAAGGACTGCGTTTTTCTCCCTAGTCACAGTAAAGAGTTAGGGCCGGGAGTGGTGTGGTGGGGAGCGGTTGGAGGTTGGGAGTTGGGGTGGAGTGGGTGCGGTGTGGGAGAAACAAAGAGAAATCTCGCTTCTATCTTGCAAACTGACCCTTCCCCTGGATGTGCCTCGCTGCTGTTAAAGAATAACTAAGGTAAAATGCAGAGAGTGTTGAAGGGAATTGGCCAATTGATAGCTCTCAGTAGCTCAGGTGAAGTACTTTTTGCAACAGAAAGCAAACATGTTGAAACTCAACTTTTCTGTGTTAAGTTGTAAAAGGATTTGGGTTTTATGAGAGCCAGATGCTCAGACACGCTCATATTTTTTCCGGGATAAATTTTGCTTAAATTAATTTCTGTATGAATAATGCTTAAGAGTTTAGCTACTTATTTTCTGACTAACACTGCTTAGTTCCAGTTGGATTCTAGCAAGAACGACTTACCGATTATGTTCAAGATCATGTAAGTTCTGTTGATTTCTCAGACTTCCTGTCTCCCTCAAACATCCGTCCTGGCTTGTCCACCCTCACTGCCAGTTGATATCACTAAGAAAATGGAAAGACTCAAGAGTGCCTGCAGATCCACGACCCACCCCAACCAGTACACCTACCACACCCTCCAGCATCAGTCCGCATGTAATACGTTGTTAAACCCATTACAGTACTTTAACTTTCTTTTGTCTATGAAAGCAAGACTCTTGTGCACAAATTAATGTCACTCAGAGCCTTGCTGATTTCCTCATCTTTTGTTATATGTTTCCCCCCTTTGTAATCGTCTCTGGAAGGAGATTGATATAATACTATATTTGTTTTTTTAATTCAGACAGTGATTCTCAACCTATATGTATCATGACCCCCCTTGGGAGAGTCACGTATCAGGTATCCTGCATGTTGGATATCTACAGTATGATTCATAACAACAGGAAAATTACAGTTATGGAGTAGGAACAAAAATAATTTTAAGGTTGGGGTTCACCACAGCATGAGGAACATACCGTTGCAGCGTTAGGAAGACTGAGAACCACTACTTTGAGAAGAAAAGCTATACTTGATCTTATTTCCCTTTGTAGGGCAGATCACTCATCCCACCTCCTCTCTTAGTCACAAAAAGTCTTTTAGAAGACTCACTCTACACTCACTATTATCAGGTCCTCTTCTCCAAGGGTGTTGATTGCATTTCACTCAGGCTTTTCCTCCAGAAATCCACTGAGACCTTGTTGACAGCCTGATTGATAAATCCTGTTACCAATTCTCATTACTCATCTTTTCTTTTGCTGGATGATCATCATTATGGATATAAATGTTATATATGTATTTTTGCCTTCCAATAAAATATATCCCAAACCAGTCATTCTAGAGATTATGTTTAATCTTCAAAATGGAAATAATAAAATGCACCTTATAGTAATGTTAACAATTATTTTAAAATGTGCACATGGCTGCAAGTCTGTAAAGTAGTGAAGGAACTCTATTTGTTGTTTCATCTTTCTCCCTTCAAGGCAGCATCGCTCACTTTTCACTATATTTTTCTCCTACATATAAACAACTATTGGCTTTTAGGATTCTTCTATCACAGGCTGAAATGTTGACTAACCAAGAAAGTATTAGTCAGGGATTCTAGGTATCTTAAAATCAAAGGAATGCTGATGTTTTAAGAAGATCAATTGGTAGACTGGGAAGTATAGATGATTAAAAGAAAAAAATGTTTATGCATACACAATGTTAAAATTCATTTAAAATCTTTTATTTATTGTTATTATTATTAGTAGTAATAGTGGTGTTTGTGGTGGTGGTAATAGTAGTAGTAACAGTAGTAGGTGTGTGTGTGTGTGTGTATGAGAGTGTATGAGGTGTATGCCATAGCAGCACACATGTGAAGAATAGAGAACATCTTTCTACCATGGGTTCTGGGGCTTGAACTCTTGGGTTGCCAGGCTTCCAGGGCAAGTATGTTTACACATCGAATCATATTGCTGAAATTGTGATAAAATTCTTGGCTCTCGGTAGCACAAAACTTCAACCAGGCTCTGGATAAGGAACTCTTTTCCTGCCCTTGTAATTTTCCTTGTCTTTTAATTAAGATAACACTGGGATTTTTTTGCAGTGCGAATTCCAAAATTAATACCATTTTAATTTAAATTCTTGTGAAAGAATTCTAGTCATCCTCTATCAGTTTCCCAGTTTTATTAACATTTTATATAGAATTTAAGACTCTATTTTGGAGAATTCCTATGCTTTCTGAATTTATTTTTAATAGTAACATGGATTTCCTACCACTTAAAATATCACCAAAATTTTCAGTGTCTGGTTCTGCAGTTTTATTGCTTACTTATAGATCGTGGAATCGTAAAACTTCTCTTAGTCTGCATTATCCATCTGCAGATCATTTACTTGCTTTCATCTGTTAGGTAGTTTTCAAAAATATTTGAGTGCTGTTTCAAGGGGTCTCATTTAAGAAACATATTTATTTCTATGCATTTATACCTTTGATTTAATGAGTGTTTTTATTAATATAGTCACATCTTGGTTCCAGGAAAGATTTTGTTTTCCTTCTATTTCTACATGTTTCTTCTTGGTTTTCCATTAACTCACCTTTATTTCTGTCTTCTCCCTATGTTGTGATTGGCTTCCATCTCTGAGATTCACTCTCACCCTTATTCTGTCATGCTGTGTTTCTCAGGACTCCAATATTTTATCATTTAAGGATTCAATACTTGCATGTAATATGATTTGATCAAATCTACCATCATTCCCTCCCCTCCAAACCTTCCTCAACACCTGCAACTTTTCCCTCCCAGCTTCATGCATTCTTTTTTCAACCAATTAACTCTACTTAGTGCTGCAAGTGTGTGCAGGTGTGTGTGCAAGTTATTCGGTCTACACCTCTCAGTCCTGGAGTATTTTTTTTGGCCTGTTATTTCCCAGGGGTCTTAGAACAGAGGGGAATGTTTCTCTACTAAATGCTCTTACTAGGTGGGATCTCACCTATGACCTTCTAGCAAAGGAAAAATTCAATTTAAACAGTGTGTAAACATAATCATTATAGTTTATGACGTTTTCTATTAGGCATCCAATGAGGCACCCTGCTAGAGAATATCCTGAGGATGCTACTTTGAAAGTGTCTTACAGAAATCTTCCCTTTGTTGGTGACATAGCTGAATCATGAGCAAGATGTAATCATGAGACGAGTTGAAGAAAATTCCACATGGAGAAACTATAAAGCAAACAGCGTTGGGTATTTCTAAACGACTGATGCCCTATGGAAAATGAATGAGCATAGGAAGACAAAAGATAAAATGAATAGCCCAGTTAATTGTCTATTGCAGTCTTTCTGAGTGAAATGTGTGTGTGTGGGGGGGGCAATGCATCAGCAGCACCTTCTTCCTCATAGGATCTAACGACTTATTAGAAATGCATGTCTGTTTGAATAAATGAGCCATTTACATATGTAAGATAGTCAGACCATGGAACAGTTATGACATAAGCCAGCAAGTCATTGGAGATTTTAAAGAAGAAGTTTTCATATGAAGAAAATAAATATAAGAAATATAGATTTAGCATGGTTAGCATGTCAATATTTCAAACTAGGGAATTTGGGTAAAGGATTCAGATAGTGAGTGTAAAAATGGCCTATGTTCATTCCTCAAAGAACTTTAGTATTTAGAGACTAGGAAAGGGATTAGATCCCTAAAAAGATGGATAAAGAATGGCGAGCACGATCAGAAAGGGGAAACAGCTGAGGGGGAAAGATCTATAGAAAAGTGCATAACCAACTATATTAATGACAGCAGAAAAGTCAAGGAAGGAGAGAAAGCATGTGTTGGACTTTTCTGTATGTAATAGAAATAGTGGACACAGAGAAGACTGGATGAGACTGAGTGTTTCTTGTGGAATGGGAGAAAATGAGTTCAGCTCTGTCCAAATATGCCTTTCTACGATGTTAACAAAGGTGGTATCAAGACCAGGTTAGGAAGTTGCAGAGCTTAAAAACAAATAAAACTTCCTATATGATTATTTTTGGTTCCCCAAACCAAAGAAAACAGAGCATGTTTAGGCTCTAAGAACTAAATCGGAAAAGAAAGTTGATGAAACAGGAAGAGAGAATTTATGGAAGTCCTCGATTTGACCAAATGGGAGGGAAGACAGAGCAGAGGTGAAGGTCTAAGGAATAGACCGTTGATGGGGCAAGAACATGTGTTTACTATTAAAGAATAGATGGAAGAAAGACCAGAGAGCAGGTAGGTTTGTTGTTCTGAAAGGAGAGTTTGGTTGTTCCAGGCACCAATTTGCTTGTATTGCTATTATAGATGAGGTAAGATTGTTAATGAAAGAGGAGACAATGATTTTCTTTGAATGAAGAATGTCTGTGCTTCTTAGATAGTCCCAGTAGCTTATTAATGAGATATAAATGTGTGGCTGGCTTACAGCTTGCACAACCTTCCCAAACCTTGAAATCGGATTAGCTATCGCCTCCCTCCTTTTCTATTCTGGTTGACTTTAGGGTGTGCTTTACTGATGTACTATATTACTAACTCAATGTGTGCAGTTGTCATTTAACCTAGTGGAAAACTACATTAATCGAAAATAGATGGTCAATGCCATTAATAATTAGAGAAATACGAATTAAAAGCAAAAAATATGAAATAACACCTTTATCCATCAGAGCTGTTAGATATTTTTAAGTGGAAAGCATGGGCCTGGCATGGGATGTTATTGGGAGATTAAATTATTACAGCTTTTTTGAAGAATGCAATTAAAAGACCTAGTAAAATAGAAAGCATGCAAATTATGATCAAGTTGCATCAACATTCCTTTTATAAACAGTTGCAAATTTTCATGTATGTCTTTTTAAAATATACACCTGAGAACATTAGTTGCAGAATATTTTGTAGTCCTAGAAGGTTCAGAACAGAGCATCTGCGGTGGGCATAAATGGCTGCAGCTGCTGCCCATTGAATCTGCTGCTGTCCTTGTACTGAAGTCAGATGACCCACAGGTTATGTCGGTGGCTGATAATGCTAAGTCTATTTTTGTTATTTGGGTGACTTAGACTCAGGAGTGTTCAATGAGCCTTGCTGAATCTTTGTCCAAAGAGCTCTCCAGTCATTGTTCTCCTTCTCTTTTTCATAATGACCAGATACACATCCAGTCAGAGAGTTCTCCAGCTTCTTCCAGGGCCCTCTTCATTATCCCTCCTAGTCAGTGTCTCCAAAAGAGTTGATCAAAATGTCCAATCAATTTGTTATCTGCTTCTTAAGAATTTTCAGTCAACACAGGTGGTACCAGGAATGGTCTTATAACACAGCCAATGAGATAACTACGTGAGGGTGATAAGGTGGGGGAACTTTACCCAGAAGGAATATATCTTTGAAAATGTAATTATTAAAAATTTAAGAGACGTTGGTGGTGATGGGATGCTTATAAAGACAAACGGACTTGATTCCTTACTATGCCGTTGTGCTGATACCTGTATTGAGCTAATGAGAAACTGAGATTCAAGGTTAGAGAGATGGCTCAACTGCTGAGAGCACTTGTTAATCTTCCAGAGAACCTGAGTTCAGTTTCTGGCACCTACATCAGGCAGCTCACAACCACCAGTAACTGTAGCTCCATCTTTTGGACTCTATGGGTAGACACACCTACACACATGCACACAGATACACACATGCACACAGATATATACACAGATGCATGCACATAAACATATACACACACAGGCAGACAAACACATACAATAAGGTTTTACATATATATATATATGGTTTTTCAAGACAGAGTTTCTCTGTCACTTTGGAGCCTGCTCTGAAACTAGCTCTAGTATACCAGCTGGCATCGAACTCACAGAGATCTGTCCACCTCTGCCTCCTGAGTGCTGGTATTAAAGGCATGCACCACTATTACCCGACTTGTAAACAAAATATTTTAAAAGAGAAATTGAGATGCATTGAAATTAGGAGCTAAAGGTTTAATTATGAAGAGCAGAGGACATCACTGTTAACTAACAAAATCCTATGGGCTATGGATATTCTGACTCATTTGATCATCAGATGCTTGATGTTTTGGGATACATAACATCATTAATGCTTGAGTGTTCAACCAAAGCAGAACTTTCACACCAACAGACTCTGGCTAGTAAACTGATGACCTACGATATTGATTAGGGACACAAGGATACATACATATCCATGAAGATGTTGATTGAACATGTTGTTATGAACTCCTCTCTATTAAAAGACCACTAGTTCATTTCCCAGTCACCCTGACCCGAAATAATCACACAAAACTATATTATTTGCAATACTGTTTAGTCAATAGCTTAAGCATATTGCTAGCTAGCTCTTACATCTAGAAATAAGTCATTTCTATTGTTTTATATTTTACCACAAGGATCATGGCCTACCAGAAAGGTTCCAGCAGGCAGCTTGTGTCTTTTCCTTCTGGCAGATCCATGGTGTTTCCTTGACTCTGCCTTCTTTCTCCCAGCATTCAGTTTAGGTTTCCCTGCCTAATTCTATACTGCCCTGTGCATGCTATATAGACAGTTTCTTTATTAACCAATGATATTCACAGGATACAGAGGGGAATCCCACATCACCTCCCCTTTTCTGTCTAAATAAAAAGAAAGGTTTTAGCTTTAACATGGCAAGATTACATACAACAAAACAGATATCAAGCAAGAATTACAATTATAATATTTATATCCACTTTATATTTTATTATAACTAAGGAAAACTATAATTATAACTATCTATCCTTCAACTCCATCAAAGACCCCAGAAGGATATAATATTACCTAAGTAAATATAAAGTGCATTGTAAGCTACTTCCAAAACTCTAGAATTGACAGAGACATCTTGCTGCCTGGACCATCACTCAGAGTTTTTCTGTACTTTTGGGGCATCCATCTTCAGCCTATAGGTCCAGAGTATCCAGCAGACTTTTCCACGAAGCAGGAAATTTCAAAGACAATTCCGCCTATATTGGGAATTTGTCACCCACTTTCTTCTGTGTCTTGCACAATGTCTGGCAGACTCTTTTATGAAGCAGGAACCCCGAAGGATCATCTCACCTTTAGGTAAGTTCAGCAGTCATTTCTCTGTGAGTCCTGCATGTTCATTTCATACAGCATAACATCAAGCAGTCCAGGCTAAATCAGGTTCTTGCCCAAATGGCTAACAAATTCCATAAGAAGCCTCTTGAGTGCCCATCATCCTCTTGAAGTTATTGGTGCTGCCAGGAACAGATGTGTCTCATTGTCATAAAAAGTCTAAGTTATTAAAACATTTTAAATGCCATATTCTGAAGGTCTCTGAAAGAGTTGAAGAATACCTATCTAACTGAAATATATCTAGAAAACCTAACTAACATGACTATAGGCTTGACTATTATAGATGACTATCTATTAACCTATATTTTAATTATGTATTACATTTTTAAATAAGCTGCACTAACACAATACCTTAATCAAGAGCAGAAATATGCATATAACAAAATTGACCTTAGATTTGTATCAATAAACAAAGATCCATACTAATGCAAATCTCTATAGCATAACCCCCTTTAAATATAAATAAACATTTATGAACAATTCTTGGGAATTTTGATGTAGTTCTCTCCAAACTACTTCCTGCTTTTTTGTTGGGTGAAGTATTTTTGGGGGTGACCTTTCATGGGGTCTTGGTCCATCAAACCACAATATTCTGAAAGGATTCCACAGGCTCTCATCCTGTGTGGAAACAAAACAAAAACCTCTTTTCAAAAGAAACATATTCTTAGACCCATATTTTGAAATTGAAATACCTTTAAAGTATATATGTTGGTTTAGCTTAGCAGTCCCCAGAATCAAATGCCTCTCTGTAGTCAAAAAACTTAATAAAACACAATAATATACACAATCCAGACTCTCTGTGTATATTTTATCTTTATATGACTTATTTTTCTTACTCTATTAATTTTTCTCCATATTTAATATTTATTATCTTTACTACTTTAATCTATGAATGGACTGTCTGTACTCTTTTATATTACATTTATTGTCTCTTTACTTTTTTTCTTTTCTCTCCCAAGCCTAAGTACATTTTTTAAACACACTGTGTCTCGTTTAGAGGTCTTTTATGTCTGAATCTGTCCTATTGTATATGTGAAATCCTTTTTCTGTCCAGGAGCACTTCTTAAAAAGCTAATCAGCAGTGTGATTAGGACTAAGGCTGCTTTGCCTTTTGGCTCTGCCCAGTAGAACATGGTGGCAGTCCCTTCATTGCCTTTAATAGCCATTCTCCATTCTCTCCCCTGCAAATCCAGGGTCGCATGGCAGCAGGTCTGTGTTGCCATTAAGCAAGTTGTAGTACTCTGTTCACAAACAGTTTAAATGCTCCATAGCCAGACCTCCTGAAAAATTCAGAGTTCATGCTGGCAGCATGGCCCAGGAAGCTGCCACTTCAAAACTGCTCTTTTTATTTTTTTGATACCACTGAATTAGGAAGAACTCTCTCAAAGAAGCTAAGGTATGCTGCAAGCAAACAGAGCAAGAAGCTGTGTTAAACTTTATTTTTTGTGTGTATGTCTAGAATTCCTTTTTAAGCTTTCTTGGGTTTTATGTGGATTTAGTCGTCCATGTTGGGACATCAATTCTGTAGTAAGAGGCTCCTAGTTCATTTCCTGGTTACCCTGACCCAAAATAATCACATAAAAACTATATAATACTGTTTGACCAATAGCTTAAGCATATTGATAACTAGCTCTTACATTTAGAATTAATCCCCATTTCCATTGTTTTATATTTTGCCACAAGGATAGTGGCCTACTGGCAAGGTTCCAGCTGGCAGCTCGTGTCTTGCCCCTCTGGCAGCACCATGGTGTCTCTTTGACTCTACCTTCTTTCTCCCAGCATTCAGCTTAGTTTTCCCTACCTAATGTATTCTGCCCTGTGCAGGCCATAGACAGTTTCTTTATTAACCAACGATATTCACAACATACTGAGGGGAATCTCACATCACTCCTCACCTTACAAAGGTGCTGAGATTTCATCATTTGAGTGAACATTTGACACTGAAGATGTTTCTCTTTCATTACGCCACATACACTCTGTAAAGGTATTCTCACATCCTCTCTTTGCTGCCTCACCAACAACAGGAAAGGCTTGGCTAGGGGCCTTTACTGGCTCTAAGAATCATATACAAAAAGAGATGCATGAATCAGTAATGTTATGTTGACAACTGTCCTAGGAATAGTTCGAATTTTGAGGGTGCCTAATCAAGAAAACATCCTTTAAGATGACATAAATAAAATTTTGCTGATTTTTTTTAACCATGAAATAGTGTTTGTTTCCTTACCAAAGACTCAGGGGATAGGAAAAAAAAGTCATTGTTATGGTGGTTTTTAAAAATCTGGAGACCTGATGGCCAGTGTTGAACAAGGTAGAAATGCTAAGATTTCCCTGGCAGACTGCTGTGGGACAATGGTCTTTTATCCTGCCACTTGTATGATTTTTAATAAAATGCTGATTGGCTAATAGCCAGGAAGGAATTATAGGCGGGGCAATCAGGCAGGAAGTAGAGGTGGGGCAACGACAATTCTGGAAAGAGGGAAGTTTAAGTCCACAGTCATGACCCAGTCTCAGAGGAAGCAAGATGTGACTGCTTCGCCAAAAAAGGTACCAAGGCATGTGGCTAAGTCAGACAAGAATTATGGGCTAATGTAAGTTATAAGAATTAGTTAATACAAAGACTGAGCTAAAGGGCCAATCAGTTTATAGTTAATGTAGACCTCTGTGTGATTCTTTGGGACTTAACGGCTGCAGGACCAGGCGGGACAGAAAACCTCAGTCAACAGCAGACAATTGAGTAAACTGGTAAGTAGCCTACCTATGCAGTAAGAGCCACTGTAGTATAGAAGTCCAAATAGAGATCTCTAAAATTGTTTTCCACCTAGGCTTATATGGGCAAATAAAAAATAGAGCACTTGAATGAGAAATCTACTACCAAAATTCTAAGAGATGCAAGATGTTGATGCCCATCTTATTTCTTTCAGTATGGCCTCAGAAGAAACTAGATCAATCCAGGTAGTGGTGACGCTTGCCTTTAATCCCAGCACTTGAGAGGCAGAGGCAGGTGGATCTCTGTGAGTTCGAGGCCAGCCTGGTCTACAAGAGCTAGTTCCAGGACAGGCTCAAAAACTACAGAGAAACCGTGTCTTGAAAAAAAAGAAAGAAAGAAAGAAACTAGACCAATCCTGGAGAACTGCTGAGGGCTATGTGCTGTAGCAAAGTGAGTGCTCCAATACAGTGCTAGAGCTTGGGAGTTGTGGTCTTAGCTATAGGACACATTTCAAAGGACTTCAGTGGTGTATAATCATTCATGAAGAGAATGAATTCATTTGTATCTGACTGAGGAGAAAGGATCAGAAGCTGCATCCACACGGAATACGCAGCAGTGTTGAAATACAGCTTTTCCTCAGGGCTCTTTTAATGTCCCTGCTCCCTGTCATAAACTGTTCTATGCGATCAGGATCATTTGAATATCCTACAGAGCATCATAAAGAACCAATACATCAATGATTTTATGCTAAACGGGCAAGACAAGCAAGAAATAACTAATATGCTGGAAGTCTTGGGAAGGTAAGTATGTTGTAGAAGATGAATGGTAAATCTTATGATGATGTAGGAACTTGGTCAGGAACGAGCTATGATATTACACACAAAACAAAAGTTAAAGTACTACACCTTTCCTCCCACAACAGAAAGTTGGAAGAATTTTGTTTAGTCTCTATTTGTTTGGGACTCACCATAAGCTGTATTTTTATTACCAGATATCTGCAGCTAGGTAATTGATGGGTTGGGAAGATTTTAATGGTGCTGAGATGAAGAAGAGTTGGGCTTCAGGTGAGAGTAAGGTTTGAGGCACAACGTTGAAACATTCCTCAGATCAATAATGGTTTGGCACTACAATTTTGAAAAGACAAAATTCCCATCATCTATGTATGGAAGAAAGATATAGAGGCAGGGACCAAAGAGTACACTATTCTCGTATGCCTCTTCTTACTATATCTGACAGTTTAGTAGATATTGATGTAAATATTTCTTATTTGCCTTATGCTTTTAGAAACCTCCAATGGATAGTATTTTATGTTAACAATTTAAACATATTGTTTACTCATTACAGTAAAGGTTGTTTATTCATTGAAATGAGATCAGATTAAGTTATGAAAACATCCTGTATTAAACAAGAGAAAAAGGTCAACCTTCCATAGGTGATGTAATGTTGAATGACAGTATAGCTAAATGGAAATGGGTGGGAGCACTATCTGTTATTTTTTATTATACATGTGATTATTTCTGTTGTTTGAGGATAAATGTGAAAATATGTTTTCAAAACATAGGAGGAAGGAAGCCAGAGAAAAAGTGTTAGAAGATTTTTTCAAAGATTATTCTGGATTGTTTTTTTAAAGCTTCAGTCATATGCATGTGTAGTCTATTTCAAAATTGAAAGATAAAAATAATCAATAATTTTGTTTATGAATGTCACAATTTTAGTAACAGGCATAGGAATAAATTTTAGAAGGAAAGGGACATGACTTTCTGATTCACTTACTGATGTCATCAAACACAAAGAAGTAAAATTAGTGCCCAACGGGGAGCTTAGAGCCTACTGACTAACATTCATAGTACTGAAAGGTACTCTGAATCCTACCAGAAGTTAAAGGCAATCATTAATATCACCCAACTACAAACTGCAACCCACATTATCAACCTACCTGCAAGATATGCTGGGGAAATATTAGCCCAAGTATTATGAGAGTAACAAATCATTTTCAGGATGGATTTAAGGACCATTCTATGCAACGGAATCCATACCTGAAACTGTTAATGAGCCAAGAACTTGAGACTAGATAATACATTTATTCTGATAGAGGAACATAGCAATAAAATGACTCTAACAACATATTGCTATATACACAGATCAACACATTACTCAACCTTCATCAGGGAAGTTTCTTTTTGTAGTAGATAGTAATGGACACAGACACCACAACTGGACAATGTGCGTGCAGAGAGTAAGAGACCTTGAAACACACACATTCAACTGGAATGTCTTTATCAAATCAAATTACTGTGTCTCTCAAGGAGAAGCTAAGATTAGGAAATGTGACCTTGTTGGAATAGGCTTTGTTGGAGTAGGTGTGGCCTTGTCAAAGGAAGTATGTCACTGGAAGTGGGCTTTGAGGTCTCAGAAGCTCATGCCAAGCCTTGTGTCCCTATCTTCCTGTTGCCTGTGGATTCGGATATAGAACTTCCAGCTACTCCTCCAGCACCATATCTGCCTATGTGCTGCCATGCAGCTTGCCATGATGAAAAATGGACTAAACCTCTGAAACTGTAAGCAGGCTTTAAATAAATGCTTTCCTTTATAAAAGTTGCTGAGGTCATGGTGTGAAGATTGACACTACAAAGAAATCCCACACTAGCTCAGAACTGAGCACAATAAAGGGTTATTTAGTTAGGGATAGATTCACAGATCACCGTCCTCTGCTCGAATGGGGAACAGCAACCAAATCCAGCAGCTGGAAGAGGGAGGTAGCATGCTTTACATTGGCGTTTATGATATAAGAGACCACGCCTAAGTGGGCGGGTAACTTAAAGGCTACTGGTTGAATATTTCCTACAGCACCTCCCCTTTTGGTTTAAAAAAGAGAGTTCTAAGCCTAATACAGAATTATATACAATAAGAACAAATATTGAGTATAAAGATTAGAATTACAACCAGCATAAACAATATCAAGCAAGAAACATGATAAATGTTCCATTAATTATCCTATCCTAAGGAGTCTACATCTTGAATTATAAATAACTTGGCCAAATCATGAGAAGAAAGTAACTATGACTATCTAGTCCTCAACCCCATCAAAGACCAAGCAAGGGAAATAATATTACTTGAGTAATCAGAAAGTCCAATCAAGTAACTTTCAAAATGTGCAACAAATGACAGAGACAACTGGCTACCTGGGCAATCACCCAAAGTCTCATTTGCAACGTTGGAGCAACCAGCTTTGGCTAAGGCCTAGAGTAACTAACAGACCATTTTTGGAGGCAGGAAAATTTTCAAAACTGTCTTACTCTGTCTTGGCAGGATTTGACAGTCTTTTTTCTTGTATCCTGCTTGTCCTGTCTGGACATGATGCATTTTGTTAGTGGTCGATGCATGGGCAGTTCCTTACCTAAAGGCCAGTTTTGCCAAGAAGAAAACAAGCTCCAAGTGGAGTATTTTTGGTGTTCAACATTCTCTAGGGAATAGATCAATGCTGCCAGGAGCAATCATGTCTCATACTAACAGAACCCCTAAGTTATTTAAATCCCATATTCTATAGCTCTTTGAAGTGACTGAAGATTACCTATTTACTTAGAATACAATGTCTATGTAACTAAAGAAATTGATTAGTCTAACTGTAAGTATGACAAACATGGATGACTATAGACCTATAATTCTTAATACCTATGTAACTTATTATTAAGTTTCACGATTACTGTCTGGTATAATTGCAAATAGTCTCTGAATATTCAGTAGGGTTTTTCTGAGGTTCCTATTTGGAGTTCTGGCTGTTATGTCGTAAAAAGTGCCCCATTTCAGCTAACCAAGTTGGAACCATCTTGAGCAGCTGGTACCCCAAACAGATCTTATAGTAGAGCTATCAGCATCATGACATCATATCAACAAGGTAGAGTTGTGGGATCCCATTTTTGTCCTGAAAACTTCAAAGCTTTCTGCAGGAAAATTCATTGTTTATTGTGGAAAACTTAAGCATTATTTATACAGACATATGTTCAATGAAAGGTACAATAAAGAGAAAAGTAGGTATGAAGAAAAGTAAATTTTTTTCTAAATTCTTTCTTCTTTCTGTCCCATACCAAATGGCTTCTGACATGAGACAGAAACTAAATTTTTCTTTTAATAGCATGCTTGGATTTAGAGAAGGACAGAGTCACTGTCCAACTCCAAAGCCAGATTTGATTTTTAAATGAGTCATAACTATTTTTCCAGTTTATATTCAGAGATTCTTACCCTCAGATGACCTGTCCTCATAACTCATAATTCTCTTTGCTTGGTAATCTTATCTGGATAATTATCTTTTCCTCTTTAGGCATCTAGATATCCAGGGTCTCTGGACTTTTTGAAGACTGGTATTTTCCTGCAAGACAAGAACAGAACCTTGACCCAACCCTAATGAGGTTTCCTTACCACCTGTGTGGTTGTCACCTCTGTGAATGAGCTGTTATTTCTCTTTCTCAAGAGATTTTTCTTTTTCAAACCAAATCTTTTTTCATTTTGATGGTATCTATAATTTTTCTTCTCCTGTGGAAACAAGAGCAAAACCCCTCTTCCAACATGACATATCTCCTAGTTTCCATTGTGAGGTTAACACATCCTTGAAATACACTGGCTGATGTAATTCAGAAAGCTTTTCTATTATCCAATGTCTCTCTGCTGCTGTTGTTCCTTTCTCATTAGCATTAAGAAAATTCAAGGTTCATAAAGCATTATGTAATATACTTTAGGGGATATTTACCGTCCCTTTCTGTTTATTTCACATATTCTTTATAGTTCAATTTGATCTTTCTATAACTGCCTAACCCATAGGATTTGATATACCTGTAATATGCTTTATATTATAATAAGCAAAATCTGATTCATTTTCTTAGAGACATGCTGGTCCATTATCTGTCTTTATTTGTGCAGGTATACCCATGATGGCATAACTTCTAATAAATGCTTGATTACTGAATCAGCCTTTTCTGAGCTCAAAGCAGTTGCCCATTGAAAAACCAAATAAGTGTCAATGGTGTGGTGTACATATTTTAATTTTCCAAAATATGCAAAGCTGAACACATCCATCTGCCAGATTTCATTTCTTTGAGTACCCGCTGGGTTACTCCCTGTAGGCAGTGGTGTTTGGTTATAGAAAGAACAAGTAAGATATCTCTTTATAATCTCCTTAGTTTGTTGCCATGTTGGGATCAGATGTGTGTTACGTATATGGAACAAAGCCTATTCTTGATTATATCATGAACCGGTATGAATAATGAAGTCAATTCTGTATCATCTGGTATAAATTCAGTGGCTTCAATATGCAAGACAACTCTTTCTGCTTATTGTGAATCAGTAACTATATTAAGAGGTTCTTTAATAGCATATAATTCTGCCTTTTGAACAGAATTATAAGGGCTTTGTTCCATCTTACTTAAATCTTCTGATTTGTAACCTGCCTTTTCTGATTTATTTGTATCAATATGGAATGTACAGGCTCCAGTTATTGGTGTGTCCCATACAATGTGGGGAAGGATCCAAGTAGTTCTCTTTATAAGGTTAATTCTAGCACTTTTGGAATAATTGCTATTAATCTCTCATAAAAAAATTAGCACAAGCTCTTTGCCAAGGTTCATTGTCTTCCAATAATTTTTTTAATTTCATCAATAGTAAAAGGCACTATAATATCTGCTGTGTCTATACCTGCTAGTTGATGAAGTCTCAATTTTACTTTTATAATTAATTCAGAGACTTTTTCCATATAAGTTTTTAATTTTTTACTTGGTTTATGTGGTAAAAGATACATTCTAATATAATATCTTCCTTTTGAATTAAAATTTCTGTAGGGGAAATTCTTGAAGGCATTATGACAAGAATTCTATGAAGATTTGGATTCACCCTATCCACATGTGCCTCCTGCAATTTTTCAACAACAATCAGTTCCTACAGCAATGTTGTCTCTTCACAGCACAAGATCAGTGACCATGACAGTCACAGAGTACACGTAGTAGACACTGGATTGAAATATGCTCAAGAATAAAAAGTCTGTAAATGGGTTTACCAACAAATGTGATCTTGTTGGATAAAAAGAGTGGTATTTCTATTAGATAGAACATTATTCTATGGTGTTAAGAAAACCTGTACTCAAATCTATGTGTATTGCAATTATGTATGCAGGCCAGGAATAGAGGCCACAGAAAGTTTTTATATCAAAAATAGGACTATAGAGTAAACTGGGATATGATGGAGTATAACTCAAGTGTTGAAAAGGACATGTATATGAATGTAATATGATTATTATGTTTTTAATCATAAGAAGCAATATGAGAAATTGGGTATTGGGGAGCAAATCTGAATGAAAATGGTAAAATGTATGTAAGGGTACATAGCTTTTTTTATCACCACCAGCTACCACAGTGAGCGAGAGAATATTGGTGGCAGAGGGATTGGATCATGAACAGTTTTTATTTTTGTATTTTATTTATTTTTAATTTTGAAAAACTCTAAGGAAAACATAATTCAGACTCCATAACAAAATTGCATGTACTTTAAGCATTTTACTTTATCAAATAAAATATTTAGTTTCCAATTTTTAAACTTTTGCTTCTCTCATACAATTTTTATTTTTCACCAATATATTTATTTTAACCAAAATATTAAAGTTTTCTATGTTCATTTGGAAAGTTTTCTTGTGAAGTCAAAGCTTTCATATATGCAGTTCTTAATTTAAAAATAAATTTATGATGTCGGATAGAGATATAGTGCAACACTTAAGAGAGTTTAATGCTCTTGTGTAGAAACAGGGTTCAATTTCCAAAACCACATGGAATCCGATACATGTCTGTAACAGGAAATATGATGTCCTTGTCTGGCCTCAGTAGGCTTCTGCACACACTTGTTACACATAAATTCATAGATGCACACACAGACATGGTGAAAATAATTAATAAATCATTAGAAATAAAATCTCAAAAATGTATCAAGATAATATTTCAAATGATATCAGTTTTAGCTCTATTTGTATGATTGCAATGCTGCTCATAGTTTATTGTCTCAGGGGTAAATGTTCTACCTCTATTATTTTGGCTACTAAAAACCCCCTAAAACAGCAAAATAAAACCCAAGACTTATTGAGAGTTGTTTATTTATTTTCAGAGGTCATCTTCCCTATAAAGATACTAAACATTAAAACTAGAATTGCTCTCAGAAAAACTCACTTTTTAAAATCAACTTTGCTATGCTTTGTTTCCTTGTATTTCACATAAAAAGGTTTATTCAAGATATATAGACGCTAATGGACGCATGATTTCCCAATAAATTAAACTGAAAAAGATAATAAAGAGGAACAGAACTATAATTCAGAATTTTACTGCCTCATATTTTAGAACAGTTCTAAACCCTTTCAGATCTTCAGCATTTGTATTCTGCAACTTCATCCAACTCTGTAGGCATGCATTATTCTTTCTACCAATTATCTTTAGTTTGGATGTAACCCAAGAACAGCGTTTTGCTTACTTTCTTTGGAAACATCTGGATCTTGGCAATGTTTTTCAAAATACTGCATCAGACACACTTGAGAAGCTTAATGTAAACACAAAGATTTCCAGACTCCACTTCATTGTCCAAATAGCTGGTGATTGGGATACAGATTTACACAGAGATGAAGTGATTCTCAAGCATGGAGATATGATCTAGATTTAATTTTCAACATGAACAGATTATTTCAGAAAAAAACAGGATTTCCATATCAGAAGAAACCTCAGTCATTATCTTAACTGTTTAAATGAACAATTTCTCTAAGTCAGTCATTGGACTAGGATAGAGATGTAATAGAGGGTAAGGCCAACACTGACTTGCCTTCTTAGTGTTTTAAGGTTAATAGGAGAAAGAGACATGGATGAATTAATGGCCTAAATGAATATAAAATAAAATTGTTAGACTAGTAAGTAGTATTTAAATCCAAATATAAAGATGTAAGGTCATTGGAGTTCACGGAGCCTTTCCTGAAGGAGATGTCTTAAGTCAAGAGAAGGATCAGCAGAAAGTAGAAGTTGGGAGGTATCTCTTTCTAGGCAGAAAGAATGTCTTAAGGTAAGACATGCAGTACATCCGTGTTAGGGACTTAGACACCAGTATGAATGCAACTGAGATGGGGGAGGATAAGGTGAGGCACCCACCCTCATAGGGCTGGTAAAATGTTTTCAGTAGTTAATTCTAGATTGCAAAATTCAGCTTGTAGATGAAGATACATTTTGCTAAAGAGATGCAACTGAAAACTACTGCCGAATGGTTAAAAAGTCTGTCCCCCTGTTCTACCATTAGCTAGCTATGATGCAATATAAGCCACTTGGTCCATGGGTTCCAATTTCCTGACCTGTAAACTGTGAGTAATACACATTGCTGTTCTTGTAAGAACAGAAATGAGGGTGAGAGATCGGAGTATACCTTTGAAAACTTAACTCACTGTGGATACCCAGGGATTACTGAAGTTTTAAATGTGATTTTAAAGCTTGTTTTCTTTGCTTCAACCTTCACTATTACCCGTAACAGGGAAGTTATTTGTTTAGGATGGATCGCCAGGAACTCAGCTCAATATTCTCTTCTGCTAGACTTTATCCATTCACAATTCTTCCTCCTGCTCATCCTCTTTCTCTTCCTCCTCCCCATTCCTCCTCTTCCTCATTTTCACCCCCTTTTACTTTGTTTTCTCCTCTCTCCGCCTTTCTCTCCCTCCATTCCTTTCCCTTCTCCTCCTCGTCCTCCTCCTCGTCCTCCTCCTCGTCCTCCTCCTCCTCCTCCTCCTCCTCCTTTTCCTCTCTTTTGTAGCCCAGCCTAACCTCAAACTCACTATGTAGTTGAGTATGTTCTCATGAACTTTCAGTCTTCCTGCCTTCACCTCTCCAATGCTGGACTATAGGTATACGCCACCACACCAGGTTAATGTGGTAAGGAGATGGACCCCAGCACATTCATGCACGTTAGTCAAGCACTCTACCAATTTAATATACAGCACCACTCCCTTTTACCACTTGTTTAAATCTATTCTCATTATGTTTATTCTTATTTCATCAGGTTTGGATGACCACATTTCTATTTTGAGTTCTTACAAAAATCATTTAGTCCATTTAGACTTGAGGGAACAGGATATTTGAGAAGGGGGAAGGACAGAGACGGATAGCAAAGAAAAAGATATTTTGATCGAGGGAACCATTATGGAGCTAGCAAGAAACCTGTCACCAGAGAAATTCCCAGGAATCCACAAGGGTGATCCCACCTAAGACCCTAAGCAACAGTGGAGAAGGTGCCTGAACTGGCCTTGCCCTGTAGTCAGACTGCTGAATATCTTAAATGTCACCATAGAACATTTATCCAACAACTGATGGAAACAGAGGAAGAGACCTGCAGTAGAGCACCGGGCTGAGCTCCCAAAGTCCAATGGAAGTGTGGGAGAAGTGAAAATATGAGCAAAGAGGTCAAGACCATGCTGGGGACACCCACTGAAACAGCTTACCTGAGCTAATGGGAGCTCACCAACTTTGGCCAGACAGAGAAGGAACCAGCATAGGAACAAGTTAGGCCCTCTGAATCAGCCATACAGTTGTATGGAGCAGACTGTGGGGCCACTGGCAGTGGAACCAAGATTTGTCCCCGTTGCTTGTACTGGAATTTTGGAACCCATTCTCTTTGGATGGATACCTTGCTCAATCTGGATATAGTGGGGAGGGCCTTGGTCCTTCCTCAGAGCAATGTGCCTTGTCTTCTCTGGAAAATGGATGGGGCTGGGGTTGGGTGAAAGATGGTGGCAATGGGAGGAGGGGAGTGAGTGGGAACTGGGATTGGTATGCAACAAAAAAAGAGATAATTTCTTTCTTTTTTTTGGTTTTTCCAGATTTGTTTTATTTATAAAAAATAAATAAATAAACAAATAAAAAGAGACCCTAACTAAGACAACCTTTAAAAAATCACTTAGATGATGTATGTATGAATTCAGGCCTCTCCATTCTTATCTTTCTCTCTAGTCTTTTTTTTTTCTGAGAGAGGAGTTAAAATAGACAAATTTAGAACTCACCAACTAACAATACACAGAATCAGTTGAAAAACTGACTCCTGTTTAGCTGTTTAGTCCTAGTAAGTTTCTGCTTGTGTTAATTTCAATACCAATTTTGTTCCTCTTTAAAGAAAATGTGAGGGCCCCTTTGGGCCATACTCTGCTTGGCCCATTTGCCTTCAGAAACATTCTCAGCAACTTGATGGTTTGTGTATCTTTACTTCCTTTGTCCCAGACATCTTCACTGTCCCAAGTTGCCTGAATTTTACATGCTTTCCATGCATATTCCACCTTTAAAATATGCATTGATTAGACTGCACTTACTGTAAACTATGTTTGAAGTCAGGTCAAGCCTCCCAAAGAAGGCTCAACACTATCATCTGTGACCAATCACAAAGAAACTGGTGAATCCTAAAGTCACTAGAAAGCCACATCTTTTCTTACATTTCTTCTTGCATGGCTTTTGAAGTTCAAGACTGTACTCTGAGTAATACTGGGCTTGGTGTAAAATCCGTGAATAGCAAGCTCAGAATTACGCTTCTAAGACCTTTACACTGCAAAATGCAACCTTACTTTCTATTCGGTGTCAGCCTTGATCTTCTAAAGCTTCCCCAAATGCATGTATCTCAGGATTGCTAGGGACTAACCCTCTTAAAACTGTTCTTCCCTGGGAACGGCACTATTCCTTGGCTCTCCTAGCTCACAGAGATCCTGTAGAAGTGAGTATGCTATGTATCTCAGTTTGGAGGTATCCCAGATATTCAACAAAAACTTTTCATAGGTTTTCCCCTAATACTGGAAAAACAAAGATGATTAAAAACAGTTCCGTCTATTCAAGAATATCAACTAGAGAGTGTGAACATGCTAAAATGCACAATAGTCCTGGTTTCTATGGTTAAGAAGAACCAAACTGCTTTTGGTTCACCAGTGTAATAAATAAATGAAATTAGAGTCAGGAAATTCAAATTAAGACAAAGAAAACAATAAACAAAAAGCAAAGTAAACCATGTAGGAATCAGACTGTAGCTCTGGGTAGGAACACCTTTTATCCCTGTCAGTTTGACCTAGAAGGGACTGGTACTAAACAAACTCAGCATTTTATGGGGTTACAATGAGTTTAGGTTTTGATTCTACTTAAAGCCTGATTCTGTAACTTTTAAGCCTCAGAGTTGCTATGTAATTCTGAAGCATGATTTGTTTTAAAAATAAAATAGAAGTGGTTGGAGAGATGACTCAGTGGTTAATTGTGATGGAATATAATATTTATTCAGCTAAGTAAAGATGTGTTGCATTTATTTATGCTGCATTTGTTTAACTATGCAAAAATGTGTTGCTTTTGTTTATGCTGAATTCATTTAATTATGTAAAGATGTGTTGCAGTGTTACCTTGCTTGCCTGAGGCACATGATTGGTCTAATAAAAACCTGACTGACCATTAGCTAGGCAGAGGAGGGAAAGATGGGGCAGGTGGGCAGAGAGAAAAGGGAAGCCAGCCAGGGCCCAGCTAACCAGACATGGAGGAAGCAGGAAAATAGGTTAGACAGTCCATAGATGAGGTAAATGAGCCTCGGGGCAGTGCATAGATTAATAGAAAAGGGTTAATTTAAGTTAAAAAAAAGAGCTGACTATAAGCAAGCCTAAGCTAAGGCCAAGCATTCATAATTAATAATAAGTCTCTCTGTCTTTATTTGGGAGCTGTTGGCAGCCCAAAGAAAAATTCAAACTACAGTTAACAGCACTGTCTGCTCCTCTAGAGGATCGGAGTTTGATTCCAAGCATCCACATGGTGGCTTACAAGGAGGGGTAACTCCAATTATAGATAATTTAATGCCCTCTTCTTGCCACCAGGGGCACTATATGCATACGGTGTGCAGACACACATGCAGACAAAGCACCTATACACGACAAAATTAATTAAAAATAAAATAGAACCAATCATACTTGTTTTAGGGATTTTTTCATTATGGATGAAGGTGGAATTGGGAGGGTGGTGGATCAGGAGCAGCATATGTGAGATCTGTGGGAGAAGAAAGTCAATGTAATGAAATAAGAGAAAAATCCACATAGAGCAGAAAGAAATAAGACAAGGTAAATTTTTTGTGTACAAAGTATCCAACCGGTTCAGCTAATCACTCCAGAAAGTGTTCACAATGATGGATCCTGCAGGAAGTGTGGTGAATAACTCTAAGCTGCCAGTGACACTGAAGCAGTGGAGGGAGGCACAGGGTACAAAGCTGGAAACACAAATTAGTGAACCTTGAGAGAAAAAGGAACCATAGCAACCTTCAGGTGTTTAACAGAAAGGGTAAGGACATAGAATTAAGGGACATAGACTAGATGAATGGCTTGGACTGAAAGATCCAGCTTTAGGTTTTCTCCAAGAAATTCACAAACATCTCTGAACTGAAATGCAAAGGTTGAAATATCAATGTTACGAGTAAACAAAAACGCCAATAAGCTAGCATAGCGATTCTGGTATCTGATAGGCTTAAAAGCTAATTAGGAGAGATAAAGGGGGCACTATATATTAATGGGGAAAACAATTCATCAAGGGTGTAATTAGTTTAAATGTTCATTCATCAACCCAACTTCATAAAACAAATGCCAAAAAGCACAAAAAAGACTACATAGATCCTGGACATCTAGATATATTGGGAAACCTCATTACCCCACTTGCAAATCTAGATAAGTCGTGTGGTGGTTTGAAAGAAAATGGCCCATATAGGCCCATAGGTGTTGGGGTCTGGTGCCAGCCTGGACCCTAAATTCTTTCTCCAGACCAGAGGGAGGCATGGGAATAATTGAGACAACTCACATGCCTTTATTGGGCGGGAGATTCTCAATGATCCCTCATGAAATCCTGAGTTCACATCCTGAAAATTCCTCTGCATTTATTCTCCAAACAACATTATGTACCAAAACATAAACTGAAGGGGAAATTCATTAGCATTCTGTTTCCTAAGTAACCATGTGAATGGCTGTGGTCATGTCCACGTATCTACTATGCCTGCTCTGTCATGTCTTTCTATCTTCCTGCTCTGTATGCCAGCTCTGTCACGTAGGCCGAATTGAAATCTCTTTTCAGGCATCCTCCAAATTACAAAGAAGGGAGCAGAACAACATTAGCATATCCTGACCCTGGCAACAGCCTGTCTGTAAAGGCTAGGTGACCACCTCCTGTGTGGCAGGTGTTAACTGTGGCCTGAGATTCTGGTCGCCCTACCATATAGAAATATGGACCTACACATAGGGAGTGGCACTGTCAGGAGGTGTGGCCTTGTTGGAGTAGGTGTGGTCTTGTTGGAGGAAGTGTTTCAGTGGAGTTGGGCTTTGAGGTCACAAATGCTCAAGTCAGGCCCAGTGTCTCATTCTCTCTTCCTGCCGCCTGTGGATCCAAATGTAGAACTCTGGGTTACTCTCCAACTCCACATCTCCCTCCATGCTATAAGCCAGCCCCAGTGAAATGTTTTCATCCTTTTTTTTATTTTTTATTTTTATTTTTTGGTTTTTTGAGACAGGGTTTCTCTGTAGCTT